>CAUYQV010189759.1:0-13391 GCA_963574575.1 Galagoides demidoff
GCACTCCATCCAGTGGAACAGCTTGAGGCTCTGTCTCCAAAAAAAAAAAAAAAATCCTAGCACTCTGAGAGGCCAAGGTGGGTGGATTGATGGAGCTCACCAGTTTGAGAACAGTCTGAACAAGACTGAGATCCCCATATCTACTAAAAAATTAAAAAAAAAAGAAAGAAAATTTAGCTGGGCGTTGTGGCAGGCATTTGTAGTCCCATCTACTTGGGAGGCTGAGACCAGAGAATCGCTTGAGCCCAAGAGTTTGAGGCTGTGATATCATAGTACTCTATTGGGGGTAACAAAGTGAGAGACTCTGTCTCAAAATAAAAAGAAGAAGAAGAAGAAGAAGAAAATTAGGTTAACTTAAGGTGGCCAGTGTAAGGAACTAGGCAGCTATGGAGATTCTACACTTGCTTACACATTGGTGGGGTGTGAAGGAGTCAAGAATGACCCCAAGGTTTTGTTCTGAGCAGCTGCAAGGATGGAGTCAGCTGACATGGGGGACGACGGGAGGAACGGGTCTGGAAGGTACTAGGAGAGTAGTCAACGGCCAGGCTAGGTGGCTCACATGTGTAGTCCCAGCTACACCGGAGGCTTAGGCAGGAGGATCGCTCCAGCCCAGAAATTCAGGGCCAGCCCGGGCATCACAGCCACACCCAACTCTAGAGAACTATGAATGAAAAGTAAACGAACGAATCACTGGGAACTTCCTCTGAAAGTGTGGCGCAAAAGTCCCTTCCAGCACCTTCTGTTCCTTGTCAGCGCTGGAAAGTCCCCTCAGGAAAGAGCATAGAGGTTCCTTTAAGAGAAGCCCCGCCCACACAGGCCACGTGCCCTAAGCCTAGCACTTGGGGCGGAGTCCCGGCGGTTTGAAAGTCTAGCGCGCACCCCAGGAGCGGCGGTTTGGCCTGCAACTGGGATGTCGGTGTTGAGGCCACTGGACAAGCTGCCTGGCCTGGACACTGCCACCATCTTGGTAGGTGCTGATGGCTCCATTTCTCTGCCTGCCTCTCCTCTGCTGCCCGCAGTGGCCCGGCCTCTGCGCTCTGCGAGGTGCAGGCACTGACTGTTCCGGCCCGGGCCCAGCTCAACCCTGCCCAATCGCCAATCAAAAGCTGGTAAAGAGTTCGCCGCGCACCTATTGGTGGATGTGTCCCTCCTCTTCAGGGAGCGGCTACTCGGATTAGCTCAGAGCATGGCTCTCCCGCCTACTACCCCCATCGAGTGCGGACATGGTTTTCACGCACAGCAGAGCAGGTTTCCTTACGGGCAGAGGCTTGACTTTTGGAGGGAGGGTCGGGGAGGAGTCCGTGCAGTGCCAACAGGCGCGGAGCGGGTCCAAACCTCAATCCTCCAACCCGATCCTCCTCGCAAAGGTCCTCTTCTCGGGAAATGGCACCGTCTGAGCTGCCCTGGAGCGGTGGCCTGATCTCCCAGGGAGTGGTTCCAAGTGCCAGACCCTCCCGAAGGGTTGCTGTGCCCTAGTCTCAACCGGTCTTTCTCTCTCTGGGCAGCTGGTGGGCGCGGAGGATGCTCAACTACAGCAGCTAGCGGACTCGATGCTCAAGGAGAACTGCGCCTCCCAGCTGAAGGTGTAAGTAGCTGCAACTGTGTCCTGAACTTTGGGTGGGGTCTGAGGGACTGGGGAGGCAGGGGCGGGGCACAGGGGGTGCCTGTTGGCTAACTCCTTCTTGACATACCTTTGCCCTCGCTGAACCTGCCTGTCGTTCTGCCCCAGAGCTGGCGCCTTCTCCCCTTCAGATGTGCATATACCGCAGGCAGGACCCCACTGAGCACTTGGTCTAAGTAAGGTAGCCTCCATCACTCTCTGCCACCACACATGTTCTGTTTCGCTCATGGAACTTGTCACAGTAAGAAATTAACTGTCCAGAAGAGAATTAAAAAGAAAGAAAGGAATTACCTGTCCATTTGCAGCCAATTAAGCCGATTGAGTTCCTTTCCTCGTGGGGGCCTAGTACAGCAACTTCCTTGGGAGTGTAAGCAGCCTGTTGCTTGTATGGATTGCTGTAAGGGACCGTGGAAACAATCCTTTCCAATATGTGTTCACGTGTCTGACTGTGTGCTGTCCCCAGCCTAGGCTCCAAGCAGTTATTGTGGTGCCTTTGGAAAGCCCCAGGACACTGTGGCCAGGATTCTTATTGACGAAGTCATCATGTCTATACACATCAAACTGCAGAATAAGGAGCATGTGATTGAGGCCTTGAACAAGGCCAAGTTCAAGTTCCCTGGCTACTACCAGAAGAGTCACATCTCATAGAAGTAGGAGTTTACCAAGTTTAGTGCAGATGAATTTGATGAGAAGCAGATCATCCTAGATGTCTACAGGGTCAAATACATCCCCAGTTGAGGCCGCTTAGACAAACGGCAGGCCCTGTATTCACTCATGAGGGCTTCTACTGTGCTGCTGCCTCATGTGCACCTACCAATAAATCCTACTTTCTGATCATATAAAAGAAAAAACTGTCTATTTGTCAGTTTACAAGGTCCATTCTGCCCCATGGTGAGAGTCAGGCCCCTGAGGGCAGGGACCTTGACCCTTGTTCACTGGTGAATCTCCAGTGCCTTAAGTAGTAACTGGCACAGCGTAGATGCTCAGTTAATAATTGTTGAATTAATCTGGTTAATTCAAGATTCATGAAGGCTTTTGAGAGGAAGGAATGCTGGAAATGTCTAGAGATTAGTAAAAGTGGAAGACAAAGATTCCTTAGTAAATATGGTGAAATAAAGCTGACTACAAAATTTTCTTCCCCTCAAACTTAATGAATGAATGGGAAAATAACAAAAATCAGCAAGCTTCACTGGCAGCGAAATATTCTGGCATGGTATGCCTGCTACCCCGACTCCCACAACAAAAGTCTGAGAATTCTTTAATATCCCTCAAATTTGGAGAAAAGATAACTTTTGTTTTCCTTTTCCTAACTGGTAAAGGAGTAGAAACAGCTGCTGTTTCAGTCAAGTGACTGGCTATGTCATTGTCCCTGATAGAAAAATAGGCCCAGGAGTCTGTGTTGAAGGAGAATGATCCAAATCTAGAGGATATTTCTCCAAGGACATTGGAATGCCCGTACTAGGGACAATAAACCCCGATACAGCACTTGGAGGACTCTGATGAGGAAGTATAATCTTTCCCTCTAAATAAAGATTGTTCATTAGTCTTTCTATGCTCCACCTACCTCACCAGCTCTCAGGCTACTGAACATCAAACCTGACCATCAGTTTCAAATTTGTAGCTCAGAAATAGGAAAGGATTAAACAATATACTCAGGGTGTCGCCTGTAGCTCAGTGAGTAGGGCACTGGCCCCATATATGAAGGGTGACAGGTTCAAACCTGGCCCCAGCCAAATTGCAACAAAAAAATAGCTGGGCACTGTGGCAGGTGCCTGTGGTCCTAGCTACTCGGGAGGCTGAGGCAAGAGAATTGCCTAAGCCCAAGAGCTGGAGGTTGCTGTGAGCTGTGATGCCATGGCACTCTACCAAGGGTGACAAAGTGAGACTCTGTCTCTAAAATAAATAAATAAATAATATACCTAATTAGTATCAGGGTAAGTGAACAGAATGGCCTACACTGAACAAAAACAAGATGGAAAGAAGTGTCATGGGCACTATTGCAAAAAAAAGGGCAAGTCAGATTACAAACAAAAAAATCTAAGGAAGAACCCACTCTAAAAAATGGAGAAGAAAGTTGTTTTATTTTTTCCTGGTGTTTTGGGGAAATCCCAGGACAGTATAGAAAAATTATCCTCCAAACTTTGGTTCAGAACCGAAGGATAAATTAGACAAGTCCAACTTGGTGAGCTGGATCTGTTTATTAGAGGTTACTTCCAAGGGCTCTTGCTTCTAAGCAGCACAGGAATTTCTTCCACAGGAGCTTTCTTGCATGCAAAATCCACACCACTCCATCTCTTCCCAATGAGTAATGCAAAGTTTTTTTATTTTTTGAGTCTCATTTTGTTGCCCTCAGTAGAGTGCTGTGGCGTCATAAGCAACCTCAAACTCTTGGGCTCAAGTGATTCTCTTGCCTCAGCCTCCTGAGTAGCTGGGACTACAGGTGCCTGCCACAATGCCTGGCTAGTTTTAGAGACGGGTCTTGCTCTCTCTCAGGCTGGTCTCAAGCCGTGAGCTCAGGCAATCCACTCAGCCTAATGCAAAGTTTTTACGGTTTTCTTTTTTTATTGTTCACAGTGAAATAAATAATGCAGGTACAGTACCATTATCATGCTGTCATGCAACACAATGCACATATGACAGTTTCCCACTAGGCAGGGATTACAGTTAGCTAAAGGGCACGATAGGGCCAGTTTGAGCTGGCTATTTCAAAGCAAGAAAGTGCTGGACACTTTTCCAAGGTGGTAATTATCTTGGTAAGGGCTTAATTACTTTGTAACAACTTTGCTTAGCACTCCAGGCTAACCGGGCACAATGTTTCTGTTATGTGATGGAAAACTTGCCTTTTTCCCTCATCTGTGTATTGAGAAATTTAATAAGAATATGAATTTGAAAGAGAAACATTGAAAGACCAAATGATCGAACAACAGAAAGAAGAAACGGAGGTTGCAGAGTTAAGAGTAAAAAACGAGGGCCCAAGATATTACCATTTGAGATCTAATAAATATATAGAAACACTAAGGATCAGAGTGGATGTGATTGAAAACTTTTTTTACTATTTACAAAGAGAAAAGATTTGAGGAATTATAACAATGGTGTTTGAAAATATAATAGAAGAAAATTTACTGAAATGAGTGAAAAGTTAAATTTTTCCATTAAAAAGAATATCTTATTTGAGGAAAAATGGATATAGTACACTTGATATCAAGTTATATCCTAGTTAAGTTATTGAACTTAAGGTATAAATAAATTTTCAGGCTTTTTAAACAAATATTTTTAATTCTCTGGGTGTGTAGTACACGAGTACATGGCAGGAATAAGTAACTTTTTGGCCTCCTGAACTTTTGACTCATTCTGGTCAATGAGTTGTGAGCAAAAATTACCTCTTCACTACTGAAGCAGAGAGAGACCCCACCTCACCCCAGACCCTTTGCCTCTCCTATGGGGACCAGTAGTGCTATCGAGTGGCAGATTTATCAGCCTGGGTCCAGAGTTATAATTAGAATACTACATAAATTTATATGACAGTAACAACAATAATGTTGATGTATGGCCGGGCCTGGTGGCTCATGCCTGTAATCCTAGCCCTCTGAGAAGCCAAGGAGGATGGATTGCTTGAGCTCACGAGTTTGAGACCAGCCTGAGCAAAAAGCAAGACCCTGTCTCTATAGAAAAATAATAGAAAAACAGAGAGGGCAGCGCCTGTGGCTCAAGGGAGTGGGGTGCCAGCCCCATAGGTCGGAGATGGTGGGTTCAAACCCAGCCCCAGCCAAAAACTGCAAAAAAAAATACTGAGGCAAGAGGATCACTTGAGCCCAAGAGTTGGAGGCTGCTGTGAGCTATGACATCACAGCACTCTACCCAGGGCAACAGCTTGTGACTCTGTCTCAAAAAAACAACAAAACAGTGTTGATGTAATGTACATTTATGAGTCTTGACCAAATGGTAGGATGAAGTATTAGAATGTCAGGTTTATTTTTTGGTTGTAGTTGTCACTGTTGCTTGGCAAGCCCAGGTTGGGTTTGAACCTGCCAGCTCCGGTATACGTGGCTGGCGCCCTAGCTTCTGAGCTACAAGCCAATTTTTTCATACTCTTTTAAAAAGTGGGCTCCTTGGGCGGCGCCTATGGTTCAGTAGGTAGGGCGACGGCCCCATATACTGAGGGTGGCGAGTTCAAGCCTGGCCCCGGCCAAATTGCAACAAAAAAATAGCCTGGCGTTGTGGCGGGTGCCTGTAGTCCCAGCTACTTGGGTGGCTGAGGCAAGAGAAATGCCTAAGCCCAGGAGCTGGAGGTTGCTGTGAGCTGTGATGCCACGGCACTCTACCAGGGGTGACAAAGTGAGACTCTGTCTCTAAAAAAAAAAATGAGCTCCTTTAGGAAGTAATCTCTGTGATTAAGTAAAGTTTATCCAAAGTTCATCTACTTTTTCAATTTAACTTTAGTTATTTTGCTTTTATTCATTCAAATTAAACACTATTATCCTATTTTTAGATTATATTTATTGTCTGAATATGTATATATTATGCACATGAAGACATGTTTAGAAAAATGTTGTAATGGTAACAGTGGTAATTTATAGGTGACTGGACTTTTGGGGGGGTATAGGTTGGGGTATTTTTTTAATGGTCAGTAGTAGAACATTCAAGAAAAGCCTTCGGGTGGGTATTTGATAACTGGAGACCAAGTCCAGATGTCCCAGTTGTGTGCCCTGTGGTCACGTGGTAATTGATAGAACTGGGACATGAGCCCACATCTGCCTTATTCTAGAGGAGTTCCATTTTAGCCCTTAAACTTCACGGTCCAACACCTCCTATTCTGAACCAGGTCTCCCTCCTTCCCACCGTGCAGGTGGTAACTACATGGCTATAAGTGCATGACATCTTATATCCAGACCTCCTCCTTGCCTACATGGTTACTAAATAGATCTCCTTTCTGGAAGAGAGAATCAGACAGGAGTGATCCAGATAGGACTGACTCTGTCCTGCCTCTGCACTCACCCAGGGAGTCTTGGCAATAGGAGTCTTGGTCAGGAGCCCTTGACAGCCTCTTCCCCATGAAGGGCAGCATGTGAACACTCACTATGCATCTGTGTTTAGTCCTGTAATTTCTTGTTTTTCAGCCACTTGGCAAGGTCCCTCCCATTGCCCACCAATGTGAATCGGCCCCGAATTGATCTGATTGTGTTTGTGGTTAACCTTCACAGCAAATACAGGTGAGAGCAGAGCATGGGGCTATCAGGACTCAGGCAGACCTGGCTCGGGACTGTGCTGGGACAGTGACCTCACTTGTAATGGGAAGGGGAGGAGGCTACTGGCTCACACTGGTTGTCCTAACATTTTGGAAAGCCAACTCCTTGAGGCCAGGAGTTTGAGATCAGCCTTGACATAAGGAGATAAGGAGATCCCATCTCTACAAAAAACAATAATTACCCAGGTGTGGTAGCATGTGCCTATAGTCCCAGCTGCTCAGGAGGCTGAGGCAAAAGGATCTCTTGAGCCTAGGAGTTTGAGGTTGCATTGAGCTGTGATGATGCCACTACACTCCAATCTGGGCAACAAAGTGAGACCTAATCTCAAAAAAAAAAAACACAAAAAAACACAAAAAAACAAAAACACCTGAACGATGAGTTAGTCAGGTAAAGATGGGAGCGAGTCCCTCCTGGGGTATGAAGCTGAGGGTATGCAGAGCTCAGAGTCCAGCAGATACTAAGACACCACTAATGCTGTGGTAGAAACCCCCAGGGAGCCAGGAATGTGGAGATCCAGATACAGGTGGCCTCAGGACTAGTCAGCAGGGGTTGAGGCCTATAGAGAGACTGAGAAAAAGCTGAGATCTGCCGTGAAGGCTGCAGGGTAGGATCTGTTTGCTTCAGCAGATCTGTTGCTTTCTGAGTGAGGCCTCTGTGCTCCCTGAAAGGGCACTGTCCTGGTCTTGGAGAGACCCAGCTCTGTACCCTCAGGAGCAGGGTCATTGTGGCTTTTGGCCTCAGGCTGAAACCTTGGGTTGGGCCACCTAACCAAGACGATGACCTTTTTTGGCCAGGAGTCAACAGTCCCTGGACACCAGTGAATGAAAGCCTGGGCCCAGGAGGTCAGAACGTCCCTTGTTTGGAGGAAAAAGAGCATTTTCATACAGTGGTCTGATTAAATTATTGCAACGAATAATGAAAGCACTTTGGTAATACCCAGCTCCCTTTTTTTTGGAGACAGATTCTCACTATGACACCCTAGGTAGAGTGCAGTGGCATCACAGTGCACAACAACCTCAAACTCTTGGGCTTAAGCAATTCTCTTGCCTCAGTTTCCCAGATAACTGGGGCTACAGGTGCCCATCACAATGGCTATTTTTATGTTGTAGTTGTCATTGTTGTTTGGCAGGCCGGGGCCAGGTTTGAACCCACCAGCCCTGGTGTGTGTGACTGGCACCCTAGCCGCAGAGCTACAGGTGCCAAGCCCTACTGGTTTTTTTTTTTTTGAGACAGAGTCTCACTATGTTGCCCTCAGTAGAGTGCTGTGGTGTCACAGTTCACAGCAAATTTCAAACTCCTGGGCTTAAGCGATTCTCTTGCCTCAGCCTTGCAAGTAGCTGGGACTACAGGTGCCCACTACATGCCTGGCTATTTTTTGGTTGTAGTTGTTATTGTTTTTTTTCTTAGCAGGCCAGCCCGGGTGTATGTGGCCGGCGCCCTAAGCACTAAGATACAGGCGCTGAGCCACCCATCTACCTTTTTTTAAATTATTATTATTATTATTATTTTTATTGAGACAGAGTCTCAAGCTGTCGCCCTGGATAGTGTGTTGAGATGATGCAGCTCACAGCAACTTCAAATTCTTGGGCTTAAGTGATTCTCTTCCCTTAGCCACCCAAGTAGCTAGAACTATAGGCGCCCGCCACAATGCCGGGTTATTTTTTTGTTGCAGTTGTCATTGTTGTTTTAGCATGTTGTTTTTTCATAGTACTCTATCACTCATTTGCTTTTTGCATTTAGTAACTATTTAACGTGGCCTGGGCTGTGTTCAAACCTCCCAGCTTCTGTTTATGTGGCTGGCATCCCACCCACTGGGCTATGGCACCGCCCCCATCTACATTTTTTAAAGATATGTGCTATGACCCAGCCATTCTGCTTCTGGGATCTACCTATCCTACAGAAATACTTGTTCAGATGTGCAAGGATGTGTGTAAAAGAATGTTCACGCTGCATTGTCTGGAATAATGAAAAATCAGAGACCATGTGATGCCTATCACTGGGGAAACAGATTGTGGGATGCTTGCCAGGCATCCTGAGGAATGCGGGTTTCTGTGTACTGGTAAGGAGTTTGATGATATGTGGAACTCAACTAGACTTTTATACATACCACTGTCTATTTGAATATGGAAAAAATTCTAGGAGAATTATACCTCAAACTTTGACAGCAGTTTCCTCTGGGGAATTGAGAGTAAATGGTGTTGCTGCATGGGACTTTACTTTTTTCTTTTTTCTTTTTGAGACAGTCTTACTCTGTTGCCCTGGGTAGAGGGCCCTGTAATCATAGCTCACAGCAACCTCAAGCTCATGGGCTCAAGTGATCCTCTTGCCTCAGCCTCCTAAGTAGCTGGGACTACAGGTGCCTGCTACAACGCCTAGCTAAATTTTCTATTTTTAGTAGAGACAGGGTCTCCCTCTTGCTCAGGCTGGTCTCGAACTCCTGAGCTCAGGCAATCCACCCATCTCAGCCTCCCAGAGTGCTAGGATTATAGGCGTGAGCCACTGCACCCAGCTAGGACTTTACTTCTTTCATATATATCCATTTTTATAAGCATGAGTCACTTTGTAATTAAGAGTAATTTTGTTTTGTTTTTATTCTTTTTTTTTTTTTTTTTGCAGTTTTTGGCCAGGTCTGGGTTTGAACCCACCACCTCCAGTATTGGGGCTGGGCCCTACTCCTCTGAGCCACAGGTGCCACCCCTTTATTTTTATTCTTATTTTGTAGAGAGAAGTTCTCACCCTGTCACCCAGGCTGGAGTACAGTGGCCATATGTCATTATAACCTTGAGCTTCTCAGCTCAAGCAATCCTCCTACCTCAGCTTCCCAAGTAGCTGGGGCTAGAGGCACATGCCACATCACTTGGCTTATTCTTTAATTTTTTTTAGAGACAGGATCTCACGGTGGTGCCCAGGCTGATCTCGAACTCCTAACTTTAAGCAGTCCTTCATCCACCTTAGCCTTCCAAAGTGTTGGGATTACAGGTGTGAGCCACCATGCCTAGAAGTAGTTTTTGAAAAAAGGGATAAAAGCTTCTCCAGGGCTGTTTCCTGTCACCTTCCTCTTATTCTCTGGCCTTTCTAGGATCAGAGAAGGGGGTTTCTATTTTCTCTGTGTAAAGTTTGTCCTCTGATCTGCTTTCTCATGCCGGCCTGGCCACCCCAGCCTCCAGGTCACAGAGGAGTCCCTGCACCATGTAGACACCAGTTTCTTCTTGGGGAAGGTGTGCTTCCTCGCCACAGGTGGTAAGTGTGTCCTGCACGTGCCACTGCCCACCCTAGCCAAGGGAAGGCTGTGGCAGTTGTAGATGCCTTGCTGAAGCGGTCTGGGGATGGAGTCGGACTTGCGGTCAGCCTTTCTAAAAGTGGATCTGAGCAGAGAACTTTGCTGTTGCTTAGAGTGGCCTAGTGGCTCCCTGTAGCTTTCAGAGTAAAATCCAAACTTCTCCGAACACTTGAAGTACTTTGTGGTTTGGCCTCTGCCTTCTTATCTACTCTCATTAGTCTCTCATTCTTTGAGTTAGGAAATGAAAATAGCCAACTTTTACTGAGTTCTCACTGTGAGCCAGCCATTGTTTGTAGTTGCTTTGTTCTTTATGTCATGTTAATATTTGAAGTAGGTATTATTATCCCAGTTTTTATAGCTGAGGAAACTGATGATGATGTTAACTTGCCCAAGGCCCCCATAGCTAAGAAGTGGTAGAGCTGAGGTTCACACCCAGATAGTCCTATTCCAGGGCCCGGCCTCTTACTGGTACTATGTGGCTTCTCTCAAATACTTTTTTCCTCTTTGTGTTACTAACACCTACAATTACTTCAAAACTCAGCTCCAGTGTCACCTCTGGTACCAATGACATGTCTGACTCTCCAGCTTAAGTGTTAGCTCCTTGAGAGAAGGACTTGGCAAGATTATTCTCAGTAAGCTCTAGTGAAGACATGAAGGCCAGGTCGTTTCTAGGTATCAAGTCATTGGCTCTGGAGTAACCAGTGGGGTAGGAGCTATCATTGTCTAATTTGATAGCCTTGATTACCCAGAAAAAAAGAGTAGAACAGGATTGTCACCCCCATTGACTAGAAAGAAACTGAGACCCAGAGCGGGGAAGTGAATTACTTTGCCTGGCACTCACTGGGTTCCAGCCATGAAGGCAGAGGTTTCTGCCATCACTCTCATGGTTTCCTTGCAGCTGGGCAGGAGAACCACTGCAGCATTCATCGGCACACCATTGCGAAGCTGGCCCACACCTACCGAAGCCCACTGCTCTTCTGTGACCTGGAGGTAAGGACACTGTCACAGCTGCCTGTGTTATACTTGGGTACAGGGAAGGGGCAGTCAGCACACAGTGCATCGTCAAGAGCGCTTATTGAATGATCAAGTAGCCAAGTGAGGTGGCTCCTGATGTGGAGGGAGACGCAAGATCCTGCTTTGAATCCGGGCTTTTCTGCTCACTGGCTGTGACCTTGTTCTTCCCCTGGGAGGTCAGAGCCGCCCCACCCGTGCACAGGCCTGCTCAGTTGCTTTGCAAATCTATTTATTGGTTCTGAAGTTCATTTTGAAGATTATGTTTCTGCTCTGTTCTGGGTGTCACATCCATTCCCAAAGGCAAAGTGATGTGACCTTTCACTACTGTCTAGACCAGCAGTTCTTATTCTGGGGCCTGTGGAGAACTCGAGTCTGAGGACCAAATTCAAGGAATCTGTGAATTTGGATGAGGAAAAAAAATCTTTTTTTCCTACTACTAAGTGAAATTGCATTATAAGCGTAAGAAAGATATGTGGGTAGTTATTAGTAGTGTCTGTGACTGTTTCCAATAGAAACAGCAGGCAGCTGTGTATGATGCCTATACTCCCAGCACTTTGGGAGGCTAAGGTGAGAGAATCACTTGAGGCCAGAAGTTTGAGGCTATAGCCTGGGCAACATAGTGTGAACCTGTCTCTATCACGCCTATAATCCCAGCACTTTTTTTTTCTTTTTTTTTTTTTGAGATAGAGCCTCAAGCTGTCCCCCTGGGGTAGAGTGCCATGGCATCACAGCTCACAGCAACCTCCAACTCCTGGGCTCAAGCGAGTCTCCTGCCTTGGCCTCCCAAGTAGCTGGGACCACAGGCTATTTTTTTGGTTACAGCCATCATTGTTGTTTGGTGGGCCCAGGCTGGATTCGAACCCGCCACCTTAGGTGTATGTGGCTGGCACCTTAGCCACTTGAGCCACAGGCGCCAAGCCAATCCCAGCACTTGAGAGGCCAAAGCAGGTGGATTGCCCTGAGCTCACAGGTTTGAGACCAGCCTGAACAAGAGTGAGACCTTGTCTCAAAAAAATAGCCTGGCGTTGTGGCGAGTGCCTGTAGTCCCAGCTACTTAGGAGGTTGAGGCAAAAGGATTGCTTAAGCCCAAGAGTCTTGGCCTTAAGTTGTGACGTCACAGAACTCTACCAAGGGCAACAAAGTAAGACCCTGTCTCAAAAAAAAAAAAAATAGCTGGGCATAGTAATGAATGCCTTTAGTCCCAGGTACTTGAAGAGGCAGAGGCAGGAGGATCTCTTGAGCCCAGGAGTCCAAGGCTGCAATGACCTGTGATTACACCACTGCATTTCAGCATGGCCAGCAGAGTGAGACTCTGTCTTTAAGAAAAAAAGAAGGGAAAAGAAACAGCAAATGTTTTTATATCACATTAGGATTGGGACTGTCTTACCACAACTTCAACATGATGACCGCCATTAGACTTACCTCTGAGTCAGTGCATTGATAAAGCTACACAGAGTACTCTATCACACATTGTTTTTCATATTTGATAACTACTTTCTAGAACCCCTGACTAGATCAGTGCTCTGGTCTCACAATTAGGATAGTGAGGCCGGCATACCTAAAGTGGCTGCCCCTGCCGGGCTTTCCTCACTACCAACCTCTGAGGAAACAAGAATGGAGAGAAACAGCTAGTAAGTACGCAGTAGAGTGGCCAGCTGGCATGCAGGCACCTCTCCTGTCCTAGCGGCCGCAGTATGGCTTTGAATAAGTCACTGTACTCCCACAAAGCTTTGTTTTTCTCATCTCTGAAGGAGAATCACAGCCCAGGCGCTCGTGGTGCCAGGCATGCAGTTCTGACTGTGACCATGAGGTGGCAGGCCACACCAGGCCCTAGGTTCTCTTCTAACCTGAGAACTCTTTAAGACCAGCGCTTATAGGAAGCAGGAGCCCCAGCCTTTTTCCAGCCCCCAGCTGGGGCTGCGGAAATGCCTGCTCACAGCATAGACCCGCACCCCTGAGATGAAGCACCCACCTTCCTCTTCTGCGTGATTGAGTCTGAGCCTCACTACACTCTGAGACCTTTGCATAGCAGGAATTATCAGCCCCGTTCACAGATGAGGAAATACACTCGGGAGAGTTTTGACTCACCCAGTGAATAAACTGCCTGGGTCTGCTGCTGGGGTCTTTGCTGGTCCCTGGGGACACAGGTGAGTCATCAGCCCTGCCCCTCAGAATCCCCTGAGACGTGCAGCAGCAGGGTTTGCTGGGCTTTGGAAATGTGGCAGTAGAA
>CAUYQV010189767.1:0-20145 GCA_963574575.1 Galagoides demidoff
CGCCTGTGGTCCCAGCTACTTGGGAGGCGGAGGCAGAAGACTCGCTTGAGCCCAGGAGTTGGAGGTTGCTATGAGCTATGATGCCATGGCACTCTACCCAGGGGGATAGCTTGAGGCTCCGTCTCAAAAAAAAAAAAAAAAGATACCTATCCTGGTACCCTCATTGCTCATCATTGATAAAAATTGACTCTCTGTGGATTAAAGATTTAAATTTAGGACATGAAACCATAAAAATTCTAGAAGAGAGTGTGGGGAAAGCATTTGACAAATTGGCCTGGGAAAAGATTTTATGAAGACCCCTCTTGGCAATTGTGGCAACACCAAAAATAAATGAATGAGACCTGATCAAGCTGAGAACCTTCTGCACGGCAAACAGACAGCCTTGAGAATGGGGGAAGATATTTTCAAGCTACAAATCTGACAAAGGTTAATAACTAGAATCTACAGAGAACTCAAATTAATCAACCAGAAAAGAGAAAGCAACTTCATTTATAAGAGAGCAAGAGACTTGAACACAAACTTCTCTGAAGATGACTGATGAATGGCCAATAAACACATGAAAAAATGCTCATTGTCCATAATCATTGGAGAAATGCAAATCAAAACCACTCTGAGACATCACCTAACTCCAGTGAGATTAGCTTACATCACAAAGTCCCAAATCTGCAGGTGCTGGTGTAGATGTGGAGAGATGGGAACACTTCTGCCTTGCTGGTGGGATTACAAACTAATTCAACCTCTATGGAAAGAAGTATGGAGAATCCTCAAAGAACAAAAGGTTGATCTTCAATTTGATCTCACAACCCCATGGCTAGGGATCTACCCGAAAGAACAAAAATCATTTTACCACAAAAACATTTGCACCAGAATGTTTATTGCAGCTCAATTCACAATTGCCACGACATGGAAGCAACCCAAGTGCCCATCAACCATGAATAGATTAACAAACTGTGGTATATGTGTTTCATGGACTACTACTCAGCCATAAGAAAAGATGGAGACTTTATATCCTTTGTGTTTACCTGCATGGGTTGAAACACATTCTTCTTATAAAGTATCTCAAGAATGGAAAAAAGTATCCAGTGTACTCAATTCTAATGTGAAACCAATATACAAACAACTACACACCCACAGGAAAGAAAAAACACAAATATAGTCTAGCAAGGAGAAAGGGGAAGGGGGGAGGCGATTGGCAAGATCTCACCTAATTTTTTTTAATCTCACCTAATGTGCACAATGTGAGGGTGTTCAGCATGACCCTTGGTGGGCTCAATTACAACTTAAACTTTACCTTAGAATTGAAACATTGTAACCTAAACATTTATACCCTCATATTAATTTAAATTTTAAAAAAATTAAAAACATTTTTTAAGAAATTAAATAAACAAATAGGAAATGAAAAAAATATAAATCCCAGGGTCCCACCCATGGAGATTCTGTTTAATAACTCTGAGTTTGGGATGAGACCCAGAAATGTGCGTTGTCAAACACTCGTTCTGGTGTTTGAACGAGTTTGGAAGTCATTGCTATATAATTAGAGTGTAAGAAATGCAGAGAGTGAGAGGGACAGAAATGAATTCAAATATCTGATGAGCTTGGGGTAACTTGCAGCCTTTGGGGGCTATAGGAGGGAGAACAAATCTCAAGGTCACAGGACATACTGAGATTACACCCCCAGCTTTGCTGAGGTGAGTGCAGGTGTTTTGGCTAAATTCTCTTCTAGGACCTCTAATCCCAATGGGATTGAATTATAGCAGGGCCAGGTATCCTGCTCCATCAGGCTCAATGTGTATCCAGCTCTGCCACATAAGGGTCATATCCCTTTGTGTGCCCTTGAGTTCCCCCATGCCTCAGTTTTCTTATCTGCAAAATAAACCCAATACTCATCCTACCATGGTCAAGACTCAGAGAGCCAGGATCAGCAGAGCACTCAGTGCCTGGGAGGTACAGGGTGTCACGACTAGCCAGAGAAGGAAGAGCAGCAGGCACAACCACTGCCCCTGCCGAGCCCAGTGCCCAGGGCTGTCTCAGCTCTGTCCCACGACTCTCCAGCTGGCAGATGCAGGGGGCTCTCTTTTCTAGCTCGAAGTCTGAATTCCCCACCTTCAATGTGCTCATATCTGCAAAGTCAAGGTCAAGGAAAGAGAGGAGAGTCTGAGCTTTTCTGTTTCTACTAAGCTTCAAAAACTTGCAGCATTTGATGATAGCCTCCATGTTCAACCCAATGGCCTTTAGAGACCTGCGAGCATTTTCCTCATCTCGGCCATGTCGGATTCCATTGACCGTTTAGTCCTGGAAGCACCTTTGCTGCTCGCACTCCTAGAGCCCTCTGAGCTCCTCAGGGATTCCATCCTGGACCCCATCCCTCTCCTCTGACCTCTTCTTGAGAGATTTCTTTCTTTCTTTTTCTTTTTTTTTGGACAGAGTCTCACCCACTGTGTCCCCCTAGGCAGAGTGCCTTGGTGTCGTAAGCCCCAGCAACCTCAAACTCTGAGGTTGATGTGATCCTCCTTAGTGATTTCTTCCACCTCTGTCTGTCAGCCCCTGGAGGTGACACTGCCCTTTTATCCCTGACCTCCAGTTTCCTATCTCATTCATCTTCTGGGTGTCTGTCCATTTATGGGGCCACTTTAAGGTCAATATGTCCAAAATGAAATGAATCATCTTCACACTTCTACATGCCCCACACACACAACCTGGGAGGGGTATGTATATAGGGTAGGGAAGGTAGGAAAAGATGATTCTCTTCCTCTTTATTGCCAATCTGTTCAATTAACAGAGTCACTACCAAGCCCATTCCCAGACCAGAGACCCAGCAATCATCTTTCTAATTCTTCTCTCACCATGGTTACTCCTTCCCTGAGCCCTGCTGATTTTGTCTCTAACACACCCAGCCCACCTGTTACCTCATCATCTCTACTCGAACTGCTATGATGTAAGGAAGTTAAACTCTTCAGTGCCGGGTCCAGCTGCCTGGTGACACACTCTTCCTCACGATTCATGACCTAGTGGGACAACACTGCGTTTTCTCAGGACCAGGAAGCTACTCCTGCCCTTGTGCTCCAGTGTGTGCCACAGGTCCCACTTGTGCTTGAGAGCCCCCTCGCTGCTGCTTGGGCACATGGGGGGGGGTTTGAATGGTGCCCACCCCCCCAAAAAAAAGATACACCTGGAGCCTGAGCATGTGAACTTGTCTAGGAAAGATGTCAAGGCTCTCCAGATCATCCTGATGTCCCCAGGCAGACCAAAATCCAATGATAGGCATCCTTATAAGAAGAGAAGGTGACAGAGAGGAGGAGAGACACTCAGGGGAGCCATGTGAGGATGGTGGGGGAGCAAGGGGAATGGGAGTGATCCTGCCGCAAACCCAGGACACCTGGAGCCACCAGAGGCTGGAGAGGCAAGGAGCGAGCCTCCCCGGAGCCTTCACACTGAGCGTGGCCCTGCCAACACTGTGGGTTTTGACTTGGGGCCTCCAAAGCTGTGAGAGTCTGACGTTCCATTTTTTTAAGTCTCTTTGTTTATGGTAAGTTGCTATGGCCGCTTTGGACAACTAACACGCTCACTCCTGGGGACTCAGCTCCTGCGCCATTTGGTCCAGGAAGTCTTCCTTTTGCTCCACCACCATCACAGCTCAGCTCCCTCCCTTGCCTTCCTCACCCTGTGAACTCCTGAAAGGTGCAACTGGTGGCCTTGCCCTTGGGGTCTCACAGCAAAAATGTCATCTCAGCTTCCACAGTGACACTTCACCAAGCGTAGAAGGCTAAATAACAACCCCCAAAGATATCCAGGTTCAAGTCCTGGGACCAGTGAATGTTACCTTAAATGGCAAAAAAGAGCTTTGCAGATATGATTAAGATGCAGGCTGTCTAGGCGAGCCCTCCATGGCCATAGTGTCCTCACAGAGGGGCCGAGGGAGGCTTAATGCTCACAGAAGAGAAGAGGTGCCCACGGGGTCAGAGAGTGGAGCGAGCAGCCTCGCCACGAGTGCTGACATCCAGGTAGCCAAGAGGCATGAAAAGACGGATGGCCCTGGTGCCACCCCATAGGAAGGGTGGCCCTGCTGACACCAAGCTTCCAGCCCCGTGCCACGGATCCCAGACTTTCAAACTCCAGGCTGTGAGAGAATATGGTTCCCTTGCCTTAAGGCACCAAGTCTGTGTGCATTTGGTCCTAGCCGCACACCTAATGAAGACACCAGGCTTTCTAAAACCACCTTCATCCCAATCAAAACTTGTTGAATCAAAGCTTCCTTTAGTTTGGTGTTAGGAAGGAAAAAAATCTAGTTATCTCAATTCACTTGAATGACAGCCCCTCTCATGGAGGCAATTAAGTTTTTAAAGGAAGGGATTTCAAAACTCCTCAAATTAACCTCTGATTGGTCAGCTTAGTGTAAAGAAAGGACATGAGCTGAAGCTGCCTGCAACAGGGTGCAGTCAAGGCAGCGAACCAGCCCTGGGTACACTGGCCCCACTCAGGAGTGGGTTCTGCCCTCAAGAGTTACCTCCTTAGTCTGGTTCTTCTTGTCACACAAAGGGACTTGCAGGTGCTCTAGACACTCTGTTAGCTCTCAGTGGCTCAATGCCACCCAGCCAGCTCCTGGCATACAGTAAATCCTGGGTCCTGATGGGAAATGAATGCTGATGGCAGCAATCTCTGACTGCCAGAGAGGCAGGGTGGAGTCCCGGGCATTAGTCTGTCACCTGCTTGCACAGGTTGGTGGTCAGTCAAACCTCTGCAGCCTAATTCCTGCCCATAAAATGGAACCCCTTAGCCACGTTACTGCAACTTACAGCAGTGTTTTCAGCCTTTTTTTTTTTTTAAAATCTTTGAACCTATAGTTAAACTTCTACGGCACACTTAAATTATGTGGATCCCACAAAAAGAATAAAGAAAAAGAAATATTCTTACTGTGCTTTGAACTTTTTTGCCAATAATTTAATTAATGGTCCTTAAAATTTTTGGCAGTCCACTTAAGTCTCTCATGGCACGCAGCATACCAGTTGAAAAATCACTGACATCTCTCCTAAACCTGAATCTTTCCCCCAAGTTTCCCCAAGGTCTATGCAATTTATAATAATTTCTTATTTTATTTTTATTTTTTGTTTTGTTTTTGAGACAGAGTCTTACTCTTTCACCCTGGGTAGAGTGTTGTGGGATCATAGCTCACAGCAACCTCAAACTCTTAAGCTCAAGTGATCCTCTTGCCTCAGATTCCCAAGTAGCTGGGATTACAGGCATCTACCACAACGCCCAGCTAGTTTTTTATTTTTAGTAGAGACTGAGTCTTGCTCTTACTCAGGCTGGTTTTGAACTCCTAAGCTCAAGGAATCCACCTGCCTGGGCCTCCCAGAGTGCTGGGATTGCATGTGTAACCCACTGCACTCAGCCTATAATTTCTTATTTTTAGCAACGTATACCTCTAGTTCTCTGTGAAAATTAGCCCTGTAAAGCAGATGAGCTCATTCTGTGCAGGGCTGACTTCCATGAGACCTCTGGAAAGAACTCTAAGCCAAAGTTCCCCAGAAGTAACTTCTGTATGGCTGCTCAGGTTAACATAGAGTGAGAACTGTAATCATCAGCCCCTAAAGAAAAGCCAATTGCCCAGAATCACCAAGGTCCTTAATGCTGCAAATCACAGCATCTGTAATATACATTCTAAGTGATACTAATATCAAAATATGGGAAGCACTACCTCCATATGTCCTGCCACTTCCCTAAAAGTAGTCTTTCTCAACACTTTTGTTTATATTCCCTCCACTTAGTGCTTTTAAAAGTCCAAAAATAGTACTCAATACTAATATGAAGCCAGTAGACAACCTAAGACCTGCCCACACAAAAGAAAAAATTCAATTCAAGGTGGGAGAGGCAGGGAGAATAGTGGAGGGAGGGGGATGGGTGAGCTGCCACCTACTGGGCACAATGTCAAAGTATAAGGGCACACCTCCTGGGGGTAGGACACAACAGGAAGGGTCCATATCTAACAAATGCAAACATTGTAACCTAATCACTTGCACCCTCATATTAACTTGAAAAAAAAGTTCAAAACTAAATTGCAGAATACAATCAAATGAGAGACTGCCTGGAGGATTAGCTCCAGCACTGATGCCAAAATAATCCTCAAAGCCCCTCCCCCAGTTTGCCTTCATTCAACAAAACCATATTGAGCATCTACTACTTTCAAACCTTGGAGAGACTCTCAGGAAAGAAACTCCTGCATAGAGAAGTAGAGGGAATTCCTGCAAATGCCCTATGGAGTATTTGAACCAGCGGTGCAAAAGTGAAAGGCTTTCAGTCTGTGCAGTTGATCAGTCCCAATTAGGTGGGCCCAAAAGTTGCCTCCACCTTTGATCTCCATCTGTCCTCCTGCGGTGGCCAGTCCCATGGGCACACATACCAACTGGGAATGTTGTTCAAACTGCAGATCCAGAATCCACTCAGTCAGAGAAGGAGCCCTCGAATCTGCATTTCTAATGAGCTCCTAGGTGGTGACAATCCCCCTGGTCTGGGGGCCACATTTTCCATTGCAAGGAATTAGAGCGTTATTTATTTATTTATTTTTTGAGACAGAGTCACACTGTGTCACCCTCAGTAGAGTGCAGTGGCATCATAGCTCACAGCAATGTCAAACTCTTGGGTTAAGTGATTCTCTTGCCTCAGCCTCCCAAGTAGCTGGGACTACAGGTGCCCACCAGCTATTTTTGTTGTTGTTGTTTATTTAGCAGGCCCAGGCTGCATTGGAAGCCACCAGCCCATGCATGTGGCTGGCACCCTAACCACTGAGTTACAGGTACCGAGTTAAAGTGCTTTGTTTTTACTTAAAGCAAAAGCAACTTCTAAAAGCATGAATGAGACTCTAGTGACCTGTGTGAAAGGCTTCCAAGCCCTCCCTCTCACTTGAGATGGTTGTCAATGCCGTGGTTGGACACGTGTGGTTTTAATGCTTCTACCTTGCTGAGCAAAACTGTAAGGTTCTGCTTCCCAGAGCAGAACACGGGATGAGAAAGAAAGTCCTGGGTGGCGCCTGTGGCTCAGTGAGTAGCACCGGCCCCATATACTGAGGGTGGCGGGTTCAAACCCGGCCCTGGCTGAACTGCAAGAACAACAACAACAAAAACAAAAATAGCCAGGCATTGTGGCGGATGCCTGTAGTCCCAGCTACTTGGGAGGCTGAGGCAAGAGAATCACCTAAGTTCAAGAGCTGGAGGTGGCTGTGAGCTGTGACACCAAGGCACTCTACGAAGGGCGATAAAGTGAGACTCTCTCTCTAAAAAAAAAGAGAGAGAGAGAAAGCCCTGAGGAAACACCTTAGTAGGGATACAGGTCTCTCATATCCCTGGTTCCCTTCAGATTTGGGGTTCACCTTCACTGTGTGTCCTCATGTTCGGAGAGTTTGCAGTTTGTCCCCAGAGCCCCTCACCTATCACCTGACTGCCCTAACAAGCATCTCCTGGCTGATGCTTCCTGTTGATGACACTGTCACATTGACAACACTGTTGGGGACAGAGGAATTGGGGTGTTGAGTAAGAAAAAGTCCAGAGAAGTTGCCGACTCAATTTTAGGATGGCAGTACCACCTACAGCTTCTGGAATGAACCCTAAGAATGACTGTGACTGTCGCGTGGAGGCGACTGCCCTGGGCTTCCAGTGAAGCTGTTCCCTTCTGTCTTAGAGGGCAGGTCTGTGGAAGGCAGGGCTGTGTCCCTTTCTTCAAGGTATTGCCAGCCCTGGTCACTGTAGGTACTCACACCGTGCTGTCATCACTGGATCTGTGGAGAGGAGGAACAGGGCAAAAGACACAGTTGACACCTCATGACAATGACCACACGTGTGGAGGGCTGCAGGTGACTCATAGAATGTCAGCCTGTCCTAAACCTCAAGGAGTCTGACTGGACTGTCCTGCACGGGAGTAGAGGAATAAGCCAGCCCCTGAAGGCCACACAGCAAAAAGCAATACTTAGTGACAGGCTTTGTGGCAGCAGCATCTGGCTGTAAGCCACTGAGCATTCCCCGTGTGTGTCCCATGGGTCCTTAGATTCCATTACCACTGAGTGGCGGGTTGGAGTCAGTGCTCTTGAGGAGTCCTTTCTGAGGGCACAGCCTGGGACCCCACTCCTTTGGCCACTGGGCCCAGGGGTTCAGTTCCCTCTAGAGTTCAGAGTCATCCTGCAGGCCAGTCCTAGTCTGACAAGACTCCTCAGGGGTCCCCACTGGAAGGTTGATGTCTCCGGGCTGCCAAGGGGGCCAGGACGCCTGCTCTGAGTTTTTGAGGTGGGGGCTGCGGGATGGGATTTGAGGTCATCCAGAAGATTTTGTCTTAGAGCAATTTAGCTGAAATTAGTGTGTTCTTTTCTTTCTATTCATTTCCCTTTCTCCCCTCTCAAAACCTCCAAATCTTCAATTTCTAAAAAATGGAAAGAAACATCAAGAATCTATCTTTTCTTTTTTTCTTTTGAGACAGAGTCTCACTGTCACCCTGGGTAGAATACCATGGCATCATAGCTCATGGCAACCTCATACTCCTGTGCTCAAGCAATCTTCCTGCCTCAGCCTCCCAAGGCAAGAATCTGTCTTTTAGCATTTGGAAGCCACATGTCAACCCTATGGTAGAGCTCAGCTGCTGACCACATACACTGGGGCTGGCAGGTTCAAACACAGCCTGGGCCTGTGAAACAACAATGACAACTACAACAATAAAATAGCCGGGCATTGTGGTGGGTGCCTGTAGTCCCAGCTACTTGGGAGGCTGAGGCAAGAGAATCACTTCAGCCCAGGAGTTTGAGGTTGCTGTGACCTGTGATTCCACAGCACTCTACCGAGGGCAACATAGTGAGCTCTGTCACAAAAAAAAAGAAAAAAAATAGCAGCAGAAATAAAAATAATAAACACATTCAGCTTGTGACTGCTGTAGTCTTCAATAGCAGCTCTTAAATGCTAGGAGACGACAGGCAGAGTAATGCTGAATGAATGGTCTCATTTTTGAGCTTCATCTTGCTTTCGATGATGACATTTGAGGATAACTATGATGTCGAGGAGCTTCTGCAGCTCCAGCCCTTTTCAGCCTCACACACATTCAGAGAACACAGCTAGGCAGGGAGTGCCAGGTGATGTCACCTGTGAGAGGGGCCCTCCAAAGGTCCCCATTTGCCTTATTTTAGTCACCTTAACAAACTTCAGGAGAAATGACAGTGGCTTTTTCTCAGGGATGAGAAAAAAATATGAAATGAGTAAAAAAATCATATAATAGCAGACATTCCACAATACCCTCCTAAATGCCCTGGAGCCACTGCAGAATTTGCAGGCAAAATAAAACCACTAATTGAGTGGTTAAGCTTCCTTTTAGGTGATTTTGTTGATACTTACTTGCATTACTGGGGAGGGGTCACCAGTGACCTGATAGATAGATACACAGAAGTTCTGCCAGATGCATAGGTGGTTGGAGCTGGAACTTCCACCACTGGCTGGCTCCAGTGGCCACTACTCTGCTGGATTTATTTTTTAATTTAATTTTTTTGTGGAAACTAGGTCAAGTTTAGGGAATGCTTGCTGCTCACCCTGAGGATAAGGAGTAAAGACCCCTGTTGGGTACCCCATTCTGGGGCAGTGAGATTCAGGCCTTCAGGCCAGGAAGGGAGAAATGAAATCCTTCATATTCCAAACTTGAACCACAGAGGCGTTCCCAGCCTGGAAGGTGGTGCCAAAGCGCACCAGGATGCGCACATTGCCCCCCACTGCCACTCACCAGCTTCACTTGCCCATCCCTCACCCCGCCCGCGGTCACTCCCAGCCCTGGGCAAGGCTTGAGGCTCAGCAACGCTGTGGGAGATCAAACTCCAGACCTTAAACAGTTTGCATGGAAGGGAGTTTGTCCTGGGGAAGGTGCCTGCAGCTGGCGGTTAACACCGGCAGTAAGAGGATCAACTCCTGGCCCGCTGGCTTAAAAATGGGGGTTGGGGTGCGAAGTGCGCGCGCTCCCTTTTACCCATTCACATAGTTAATTTGGATTATAAGGGTTCTGTTTAATCCCATTGTATGCGAGTGAATATACTGAAATTGACAACCCCTGAGAGGGCACCCCGGCTGGCAGAGCACCCTGCAGGAGGGTGCGGGTCGTGTCCAATCTGGCGTGAAGTAGAAAAGAAAGCGTCGTGAGGAGTCTGGAAGCAAGACAGAGAGGGACACTCCAGGGGTGCGCGGTGCAGACCGAGCCCCCCACCTCCCGGGCCAGGGCAGGTGGGCCAGTGGCTTCCTTGAGGCTCCCCACCCCAGGCCTGGCTCTGCGCCCTAGAGCTCCCTCCCCAGGTCCCACCAGCGAAAGGGGCTCCACCCTACCTGCCTCTGCCAAGAACTGACAACAGCCCAAAGAGAAAGCCCAGGCCCTGCCATTGTTCGGCAGAGAGAATTTAGGGGGAAGTAGGGGACAGAAAAGAAGGGAAAGATATCCAAGGAGAAGTCTCGGCTGTTCCCAGATGGAAAAGATTAGAAAAAGGTGAGAGTTTGGTGGCTAGGGAGTGGGCCATAAAACAAAAACCATTTTTATCGTTTCCATCTGCAAGAAAGCTCACGCTCCCACCCAAACCCCGAAAGCCCTGAGCCCCCAGAGTGTGGGATCCAAGGCAGCAAACGTGAGCGAGGCCTGCGGGTGGGGGAGGAGGCCTGGGGCCAGGCTGCCGGCAGAGGCGCAGGAGGCGAGAGAGTTCCCAGCCGCCGAGGCCCCCCTCCTGCTTCTTGGGCCCGTCTAACAAATTTCCTCCCCCGTTTCAGTTCGTGCCTTCCCTCCCTCCGCCTCCCCCGATATTTTCGTTTTCTAAAACCATAAAAAAGAGATCAACTTCCCTAACTTCACGGGGCCCTTTTCAGTGACAAATATTGATGCCCAAAGTGTCTGCGCTCTCCCGCCCCCAAACGTTGAGAAAAGGCGCCCGCGAAAGGAGGACATAAAAAGTTAACAATGCTGTGAAAATATGTTTGCAGAAAATAGACAATCGTTGGATTAAACGTATTCAAGTATGAAATAATGCCTTTTTGTGTCAAAACTTGGGCGATGGGCGGGTACAAAAGTTCCCTGTGGCAGCTACTTGCTCCCTTTGTGAGCCGTGCGCTTTGGCGTCTCCACTTGGGCGCATTACTCAGAGCCCTCTAAGCGCGATTGTTTCTCCCTTTCTAATGACATTTACCGGATCAAAACATGCTGTTAATTCGATCAGAAGGCTTCACCCTCCCTGACAAAGCCACAATAATTTCTCCTGAAGTTTGTTAAATTGACCAAAATTAGGCAAATGAATAGGGGTCTGTAGGCGCCCCCTCTCGCAGGTGACGTCGCATAATGCTCGCCTGGGCCAGCTGCATTCCCCCTTTTCTTCTCGGCCCACTCTTCTCCGTGGTGCCCCCAATCCTCCCCCCCCCACCACACACACACACACACACACTCACGCCTGCCTGTCTCTCTTCCCCCACCCTCTGGCATTATTAAAATTTAGCCCAATGAAACCATTCATACTTTTCAATGGACATTTTCGTATAGGATAATAGGCTACAAATTGAGCCTCTTCCCCCCGCGAAGAGAGAGCCGAGGGGGGAGAAAAGAAGGCAGGCGACGTGGTCAGGGAGTGGGGGGAGCGTCGCGTGCCAAAGACCGGCGGGGGGGAGGGGGCGAGGCGAGGAGTGAGCTTCGTGTGCCAGCCGCAGGCCCACACCTGCCAGGATGTCCGTACAAATAAAGCGGTGTAAACAAAAAGGGGGGAGAAGGACGTGTCACCAAGTCGTGTGAGAAAAGCCTGGGAACAAACGGGGCGCCTCCGTCTCCAAGAGCTCTCCCTTGAACCCGGCGGAACAGCCTATTAAAGGCTTACTTAATTACTCTAATGACTCTGGACAGGCTTTAAAACGCACTCGGCGCTGGGACGGCGGGCTTGCTGGGATTTGTAAACAGGAGATCGTGTGAGACTCAGCGGTGGGACTAAAGGAGGCGACATTGTTTTGTGAGGGTCCTCGCCCCCCGGTGCCCACGGCCGCTGCGCCCCTGCGCCCCTGCCCGAGACTGCTGCAGGCGCTCTCTCGCCCGCCGGCCGCGGTTTACCGCCTGCCTTTGGCAAGGGGGCTGTTGCCATGCAAATGTTATTCCCGGGCCCATCACGTGTCCTTTGAAGGGCCACGTGGATTAACAAAGCTGATCTGCCCCCAGCTCGCCCCCCTCGGCTGCTAATTTTTTTTTTCTTAACTTCTTTAAAACTGATCCTGAATGCATACATCTTCCAAACGCAGCTCCTCTAATCCTATGGAATAATTCAACTCGTGAATGCACTTGGAGCCCTAGATAGCCGCCTTATAAGGCAGCCCCTCGGAGTTGGGAGGCTGCAGTCTACCTGGGACACTCGAGGAGGCACACGAGGTGGAAAGTGGCCAGGTGCCTCGCACCACCGCCTCTCCCGAGGGCGCGTACTGACCAGGATGTCAGACAAGCTCAAGGAACGCAAAGTGAGTCCGCTGAGCCTAACAGGCTTTTGCGCCCTGGTGATAGAAGGGTCTGACTCACCCAGCTGCGGTCTGGCCAGACGGATGGCAGGGACGTGGCCACACCGGACTTTGAGTGTACAGAAATCTCAAGTGGTTTGGGAAGGAGATGGGGATAGGGAGAGGAAGAATCCTCAAACCGGGAGACGCCCACGCCCAGAGGCTGGTGGCCACCTCACCAAAGCCCTGGCGTTCAGCTAGGCCGAGTGGCCCAACAGGGCAGGGTGGCTGAAAGGGGAGCGCGCCAGCGCGGGCGTGAGAGGGCAGAGTTCAATTGGACCAAATGTGGTGGGGCGGGGTGTCCCTTGCTGGGATGAACTAACAGAGCAGTGTGAGCTGCTGGGAAGACGGGTTTAGCTTGCGGCTACTACACCTTTCCTTTGAGGACGACTTTGGCCTACCTAAAATGTACCACCCTCTGTTCGCAGAGAACCCCTGTTTCTCATAAAGTGATAGAAAAGCGGAGGAGGGACCGGATTAACCGCTGCTTGAACGAGTTGGGCAAGACAGTCCCCATGGCCCTAGCGAAGCAGGTAATCTTGGCAACCTGGATTCAGGTGCCAAGCGCTGGGGACCCTTGGCTGCCACTCTCGGCGGAGACGCCAGAGTTGGCGGGCGCAGAGGGTCTTCCTGACTCGGGGCCCTGAGAACCAAGCGAGCCCTAGGTGGCTGGGAGCAGCTAGGGCCGGCTCCCTGGTACTCTCCAGGTACTCTGAGCCCTCCTAGCCTACGAGCGTTGACCTGAGCGTGTGGGACCGCTGCGAAAAGCCCGTCCTTCTTTTGCAGAGTTCTGGGAAGCTGGAGAAGGCGGAGATCCTCGAGATGACCGTCCAGTACCTGAGAGCCCTGCACTCTGCTGATTTTCCCCGGGGAAGGGAAAAAGGTGGGTACCGGTTAGAGACAGGGAAGCCTGCGCCGGGAGCGTGCGCCACCAGCAGATTCCGGGCTAGGATCCGGCGTTCCCGACAGGTCTACTAAAGATCTCCACGCAGGGAGCTGCCAGGGCGGGAGGCCTGGGAGCCTGCAAAAGCACTTCGCCCGTCTCGGCGACGGCAAAACGGCTACGGAGACTGGTTTCTAGGGCTCTTGTTGAGGTTGCCTCTTCTCGGGTCAGGTGGGAGGGGTTAGGCTGTTGGAGAAAAAGGAGTGGTTGCCTGTGCTTTGGCAGTCCCTAGACCCGCGGAGAGGAGAGCGAGAGCCTTACACGGAGACTGGTGAGAAGATAGGCTGGAAGGAGCCCTGCGCCCTCCTCAAGCTCTCCGTGGGGAAGGAGCGCTCCGGGGTTTCTCCTTCCCACGGTTTGTCTCGCCCCTCCAGAACTCCTAGCGGAGTTTGCCAACTACTTCCACTATGGCTACCACGAGTGCATGAAGAACTTGGTGCACTACCTCACCACCGTCGAGCGGATGGAGACCAAGGACACCAAGTACGCGCGCATCCTCGCTTTTCTGCAGTCCAAGGCTCGCCTGGGCGCGGAGCCCGCCTTCCCGCCGCTGGCTTTGCTCCCGGAGCCGGATTTCAACTATCAGCTGCACCCGGCGGGGACCGAGTTCACCGGCCACAGCCCTGGGGAGGCTGCCGTGTTCCCGCAGGGAACGACCCAAGGGCCCTTCCCCTGGCCATCGGGCGCCGCTCGCAGCCCGGCGCTGCCCTACCTGCCCAGCGCGCCGGTGCCGTTGCAGACCCCGGCGCAGCAGCATAGCCCCTTCTTGGCGCCCATGCAGGGCCTGGACCGGCATTACCTCAACCTGATCGGCCACGCGCACCCTAACGCCCTCAACCTGCACACGCCCCAGCACCCCTCGGTACTCTGACGCCCGCTGGCCCGCCAGGTTTCTCTGAGCATAGTGCGCGGCTTAGGAGAAATACTGTATATATTGTACAAGTGTAAATATTGTGACCTTAAAAAACTAGGCATGGGGAAGGCCAATAGCGAGTTAGTCTTCTGAAAGATCTCTCCCGGCAATAAACGTTTTCTGATAAAGACCCAAAGAGATGGATGTCTTTGTTTGTTACCTTCTGGTCATCTACAGCCCAGGCCTTCCAAGTGCCTAGGGCCTGAGGGTAAAGGTCAAGGTGGTGGCCCTCGGGAATTTGGGGGGGGGGGTATGAAGCTGCGGAGTGTGAGGGAGGAGGAGGCTCTATGTAGGCTTAAGCAGACATTCCAGGCGTAACTTGGAGCCGGGATGTGGCTTTCCCAGGCGCTCAGATCGCCCCCGCCCCAGCGCATCTAGCACATTGGCCTCAGGAAAGAGTGGAGGCAAGGAACAGTGCCCTGGCTATCTGAAAATGAAAATGGAAGGATCACCCAAACTGGCTTCAGCGGAAAGTTGCCAGCTGGGACCTGGACACCCTTCCTGCCCTGAACTGCGCCCAGGTCTGGAGCGTGGCAGAGCGCAGGCCGGCAGGGATGCGTGACTGAGTTAACAGCCTAAAGCGCCCCTGTAAAAAATATGGGAAGCCAGTAACACGTCTGAGGTATGGCCTGAAAACAGTGTTAGTTAACGTTTTCTGTCTATCTCCGGATGACATGTACTGGGCGCTGGAGGGTTCAGGAAAGCTGGCCTTGCCTTTTGCGCACAGATAGGCCCAGTTTCGGGGGTGCTGGGCGGGGCAGGTGGAGAGACAGCGAGCTTCCTGGGCACTGTTCGGTTGACTTCATCATTCCGAGAGTAGAGATGCTAGGTTCTCTGTTCAAGTTCGCAGGCCTGTCACCCAAGCTAGAGTGCCATGGTCTGAGCCTAGCTCACAGCAACCTTAAACTCCTGGGCTCAAATGATCCTCCTGCCTCAGCCTTCCTAGTAGACTACAGGTGCCCACCACTACATCCAGCTAGTTTTTCCATTTTTAAGTAGAGATGGGGTCTTGTTCTTGCTCCAGTTGTTCTTGAACTTCTGAGCCTGGGCATCCCAGAGTGCTGGAATTACAGGCATGAGCCTCACTGCCTGGCCCATTTTTCCCCTTTTTAATCTCGCTCCATCCCTGTGGTGAGGGAAGTTTGGGGTCGAAGAGAGATGTGGCTAGTGATCTTTTAGGAGGCTATGACTCAGTGTATCTGTGCCTTCTCCTCAAAATAGCAATACATTTAAAATAACAAGATAAAAATCATGTTTTTCTAAGACCAAACAGCAAAATGAGACCGCCTATTTTTTTTTTTTAAATGTGAATAGGTAAAATAAACAAGATATCCAACAGGCTAAAAGCATGTTTCTGGGGATTTAAATTTTTTCTCCCATTGATTTTTTTTTTCCCTTGGGCTTTTGTTTCCATTAATTTTGATGCCCTTTAAATAAATAATTTGAAGTTACATGGCATGTTTTCTTCCTTGATTCCAGAGGCCATTTAGGTGACATTGTGTGATTTTCCTTCTCTCAGATTAGCCAGGGGACAATAAATTAACTTATTCCAGTCTGTGGACAGGGTTTAAGGGAACTCTGACCTAGACTGTTTACTGAGGTCACGGAATGGGATGAACGGCAATTTGTAAACCGTCAAACTTCATTATACAGAAACAGGCCAAAGAAAAAAATCCCTCATCATGTCCCCCATAAAGTGAAATTTATATATGTATGTATATTTTTAATTTTCTTATTATTTGGGGTTCACTGAAGGCACAGAGTTAGGTTACACTGCTCCCATTTGTTAGGAAAAGTCTCTCTTATAGTTGTATCCTACTATGTATATGTTTTCTTGTGAAAAAATATCTGTAAACTTTATAAAAGGTCTTGATTACTATGGATTACTTATCTATAAAATGTGAGCTATATTTATCTATAAAATGTAAGATACCTCCCTCTTTTTTTTTTTTAATGAATTGATGGAGTTGGAGTATTGAAGTGAGTTGAGAACAGGCAGCCTTCCCAGATAACAAATATACATTGAGCAATATGGGATAAAAACAAATTATGCAGAAATCAGAGAAAGGATGGTGCCTATTATTGGAACACATGTCTTACACCCATTTTCATCAGCTCTGGATACAGAATATGAAGAAGGCCTTTCAGGTTTTTTTTTTTTCCTTCTCGGAGCATTAAGCCAATCTGAATTCCTTTTGGCAGTGAAGCATTAAAGATATAGTGTTACCCTGGAAATATAAATTATTAATATATTCAGCATTTTTGTCACTTCTCAACTGTTAACCAAATTAGACAAAACTTTCTTTTGCTAAGTAGATTTTCTCTTTGGGATTAGCTTTGGGAATGCACAGGGCCACCACAGTAAAAACTTTGGTCATTTACATATAATTTTGCAAACTTCCACTGGTCCATGACAGTCTTTGTACCTCAAATGTTGGTATTCTTGATTTTTTTTTTCCTTTCTCATTTAACTGTGGAGGATAAAACCCTGCTTTGGATTTACAATGACTTTAGGATAAAAGTCTCCCTCCCCTTTCTTTCCTTCCCCCTTTCTGTTTGTGTGTGTATGTATCTGTGTGTGTTTTGTGTCTTTTTCTGAAACCTGCATCCAAAGTCCCAATTCTCCAGACTTGGCCAAAAGTCAAACTTGGAAGAGTTTGACTTTGCAAAAGATTAAAAATGTTGCTACAAAACAGAATTGATTCAAATCAGATTGTGACCTTAATGTGTTCTTCCTGCACTGTGTCTGACAACATGCCACCTCCAGCCTCCCTGCCTCAGACCCGCTCCTACTCACCCCTCCCCAATCCCGTCTGAGTCTCTTATGCCCAATCCCTTCACTCTTTCTTTAAGTAAGTTGTATAGTGATGGTTTCCAAGAGAGGCCCCAACCAAACCCAGAAATAACGAAAAACAAAAAATGGTGGGTTTGGCTGGAGGTAACCCATTGTGATGCTTCTGAAAGGGGCAACCTCTTGTTTCTTGGGCTTCATCCTTGAGTGGGCAAGAATAAAAATAATCATCCCCATGAAATCAAAGGTTTTCTCCAGAAGCTTGAGGAACAAAGCGGAGGACTGGTGCTTTGGGCTGGTCCCTGTGGCTCTGCAGGCCTAGAGCTAGTAGTTTGCAGGCACCCTAGCTGCCCCTGCCGTAAGGGCAGTAATACAGAGCTCACTTGTGCTTCCAAGCATTGTTGAACAAATATAGCCCTTGTGTCAGTGGGAGACCCTCCAAGCTGAGATGCTAGATTCCAGGAAAGGAATGGGGGTGCCAGGGAAGTGCCTGAGCCCACAAAGGTAGGGAACTCCGAGGAGCCCAGTCATGGGTGTCTGCACAAAGTAGCACACCAAGGAAAGACAGGCCACGTGGGGCATGGGACAGAGCTCTGTAAATTACCTGTGGGAGTGACTGAATGAATTGCCTCACACCACCAAGTCATTTCTGCATCAGGTCATCAGGTCCTCAGTCCCTGGAATTCTGCATCAGGTCCACCTCAGTCCTCATCAGAGACCAGTAAGTAATTGTACAGACACCCAAAAATCTGGGGGGTAATCCACACAAATTCTGAGGATTATCAGAAGGAGTAATGGTCTTGCCTTTGCCTGAAAAGTCTACTTTGGGCTCTGGCAACGAGGAGAGAATGCCTGGCCTGCTTGGTCAAGGTAGTTAACCATGCAGCTAAATGCAGACCCCCAAGTCCAGGTTTTGGATAGCCTGATGGGGGTTCTGCTTCTTTCATGTGGAAAAGATCCAAGGCTGAGCTGAATCAGATTGCAGCCTCCTTTTCACCCCATTAGTTATGCAGAGTGTGGCTTCTCCAGCCAGCCTGCCTGGATTTGCATTCTGGCTCTGCTGCCTCCTAACTGTGTGACTTTGGGTGGCTCAGCCTCTTGGAGTCTGTTTCATCCCGTATGACACAGAGGCATCAAAAGTGCTTCTGTCACAGGGTCACCCTGAGGATGAAGTGAGTTGGCACGTTCAAAGCACCCCGGACTCTGCCTGACCCATAGTGGATGTCTACGTAGCTGTTATAATAAGCTATTATAATCATATATTTTAATCTATATCCACCTTCCAAAGAGTGAGATCCTGACCACCCCTTCAAACTAAAAAATCAAAGTGTCAGGGCAACTCATGAAATAAGTCTTTACCCCAGTACTTTCTCTTAAACTCCAAGGGTCGCTCTGGAACAAGGCAATTTAGGGTACGTGGGATTAGGCGTCTCTAATTCCAACCTGAGTGAGGTCAAGCTGTGCCTGGAAGTCAGACCTGCTCTAAGGAGCTGGGGATGCTGTGCTCACACTCTCTCACAGGCCTGTTATTGTACGACAGCTCTTATACCCACATTCCCACATGCTCTTTCCCATCGCACAGTCTACTGCCTGCTAACACACAAATCTTGGCCCCTGCAAATTCTTTTTTGGAACATGAGGTAGATAAACTAATTCAATATTCCTTCAGTACAGTTTCTGTGGCAGTTTGATGCTCTTCTCGGTATTTCCCCCATTTTTTCTCCAGTCAAGTTTTCCATTCCATTTTTCTTCCTTTCATCGATCCTGTCCATTAGCTGCTGCCCCTTTCTGGGCTTCAGAAATCAACCCATGATGTGGTCACGGCCCTGCCACAGACCCCAGTACCCTCAACGCTGTCCCCGGACTCCCTTTCTCACTGGGCCTGGCAGTGAAGGAGGCTTCCTGGTTGCCTGGGTCCTGACATCTGACTCCCAGTACCGTGGCCTGGTGTAAGAACTGATCTGTGTGTGTGCATGAGTGTGTGCATGCTTGTACACACTGCACACCTGTCTGCAGGTGGGAGGCCCTTTCATTTCCCATGTCTCAGGGCTCTGTGTGGAAGCATGTCACCAGAGCAATACTCTTGACATCCCTCCCACTCCACTCATAGTCCCCAGGTACTGGCTGGAGTGTCCGAAAGGACCCAGGCCTGCTCTGCTTAGCCCCTTTCCCTTTTTGGCGCCAACCTGCCATGGGAGGCAAGCAAGCACTGCCGACTCCATGGCTGGTAAGGTTCCCAGCTCTTCCTGGGCTTTTTTTCTTTCTTTCTTTTTTCTGAGACATAATCTCACTCTGTCACCCAGACTACAGTGCAATGACATCATACCTCACAGCAACCTCAAATTCCTGGGCTCACGCAATTCTCCTGCCTCAGCCTTCTGAGTAGCTGGGAGTACAGGTGCCTGCCACAACACCTGGCTATTTTTTACTCATGCTGGTCTCAATCTCCTGAGCTCAAGCAATCCACCTGCCTCATCTCAGCTTCCCAGAGTGCAAGGATTATAGGTGTGAACCACTGAGCCGGCCTCTTCCTGTGCTTTTTGTGGATAAAAATTCTAAGGTGAAATGATGCAAGCCCGCTGTTCCTGTGCATTGAAGTCATATCCTCTAATCAGTCACAAAATAGACATTTTTATTTCTACCTAACACCTACATCTATATCTCAAATGGTTCTGAGCATAGATAGGAGGGAAAAAATAAGGTTTTATTATTGGATATTTTAAAATTCCAGAACCTCAGTGAATATGTGTGCAGCCAGAAGTGGAGATACACAGGTGTGCCTGTGTGCATTGAGTGTACGGGAGAGCCGTGTGTGTGCACAGGTACACAAGTGTGCACATGGATAAACAGCAAGAGCCAACAAAAATATATTAAACTCTTTTTTCTTTTCTTTTGAGACAGAGCCTCAAGCTGTCATCCTGGGTAGAGTGCGGTGGCTTCACAGCTCACAGCAACCTCCAACTCTTGGGCTCAAGCGAGTCTCCTG
>CAUYQV010189769.1:0-14072 GCA_963574575.1 Galagoides demidoff
AAAAAAAAAAAAAAATGGCTGGGCGTTGTGGAGGGTGCCTGTGGTCCCAGCTACTTGGGAGGCGGAGGCAGTAGACTCGCTTGAGCCCAGGAGTTGGAGGTTGCTATGAGCTGTGATGCCATAGCACTCTATCCAGGAGGATAGCTTGAGGCTCCGTCTCAAAAAAAAAAAAAAAAAAAAAAGAAAGGAAAAGATTAATTCAATCTACACGGGACACGCAAAAATAGGATCAGTGCTTACCCTAAAAGTATTTATAACTTAGAAAGAAAAGATACAGAAAAGATGAATGTCATAATAGTTTATTATTGAGACAAATGAACAGTCATTTAGATAAGTCACTCTATAAGTACAAAAAATGGAGGGAATACTTTGAGCTAGAATAGATAAAAAAAAGTATACAGAAAATGGACCATGTGCTGAGCTACAAAGGATGAGCTAGCTGTGAACCGATAGGTGGGAAGAAGAATATTCTAGGGGCTAGGAACAAGAGAAGCTGGGATGTTGAGTTAAGAGTAAGTTGGACATTCTGGCTGAGGGAGTAGTGGTGGATAAAGTTAGAAAAGTGGCTCACACCTATAATCCTAAACTCTGGGAGGCTAAGGTGGGAGGATCGCTTCAACTCAGGAGTTGGAGACCAGCCTGAGCAACAATGAGATGCCATCTCTATAAAAACAGAAAAAGAATTAGTTGGGTGTTGTGGTGGGCACCTGTAGTCTCAGCTACTCACGAGGCTGAGGCAGGAAGATTGCTTGAGCCCTGGAGTCTGAGTTTTCTATGAGCTAAGCTGACACCATGGTACTTGAACCTGGCAACAAAGTGAGGCTCAGTCTTAAAAAAAAAAACAAAACAAAACCCAGAAAAAACAAACAAACAAAAGAAACATATGCTAAAACCTAAACTGAAGAACTTAAGTACTTAAGACTTTATACCCACACTAAATAAGGAGTCACCATTGAATGCCATGATAAAACTACTAATAGTATTTTAGTAAGATTAATCCAGATATGATATATTGGGGGAAAATGTTTGTGGTACCTTAAAAGTTCTTTTCTACTCTTCCCCTTAAGAGGTAGAATCTATTTCCTTTTCCCTTAAATCTGTGCTGGGCCTGTGACTTTTTCTGACAAATGGACAGTGGCTGAAGTGACACTTTCTAACTGCTGGGCCTGGTCCTTAAGAAATCTACTGCTTCTGCCTTTGTTCCTTAGAATGGTCCCTCCTGGAATCTGTGTTTCCATCCACAGCTACTGGTAATGGCAAGACCTGGGAACAAGGTTACTTTGAATCTTCAGTCATCTCAGAAATCCAGCCAGCAGCATATGAAGCAGAAGAACCATGAGGTCAACCCACGGCATGGAGAGAAATAAAAAATTTATGCCATTTTAGGTCTATGTGTTTTGGGGTGGGTTGTTATGTAACAATAAATACTTGAAATAGTATGTTTATAGAACTAATATTATTTAAAAATTATGAGTAGGATAGCTAAAGTCTTAACTTTCTTTCTCCTTTCTTTCTCTCTCTCTCTCTTTTTTTTTTTTTTTTTTTGAGATAGAGTCTTAACTCTGTCATCCTGAGTACAGTGCCATGGCATCATATCTCACAGTAACCTCAAACTCTTGGGCCCAAGCTATCCTCGTGCCTTAGCCTCCAAAGTAGTTGGGACTACAAGCACCTGTCACAACTCCTGGTTATTTTTTAGAGACGGGGGTTTTGCTCTTGCTCAGGCTGGTCTTGAACTCCTGAGCTCAGGCAATCTACCTGTCTAGCCTCCCAGAGTGCTAGGATTACAGGCGTGGGCCACTGTACCTAGCCCCTAACATCTTAATTTTCAGACTGACTAAATTCTGGCTATAAAAAATGTGCTGGAAAAATGCAGCAAAGACTCATTTAACAAAGAGGCTAGGTTATTGCTAATCATTGCTATTCTTTTCCATGTATTCTATCCTTCCTAAGACAAAGCTTGTGCGATGAGAGAAGTTTGCCTGTCTACCCAACCAGTCTCTTGCAATTTTTTCCCTTTGACATCAGTAGCTCTAGAGTTCACCTTCTGTACAAAGCAGAGGTGGACTTGCCTTCCATACATTCTTATATTTCATAAATGTCTTAAAGTAAAATATAATAGAATGAAATTTATTTCATATAACTTGCACTTCTACTGATAATTCTTGAGTTTGCTTTGCACTTTCTTTTTTTTAAAGACAGTGTCTTATTCTTTCACCTATAGTAGAGTGCTATGGTATCATCGCAGCTCACAGCAACCTCAATGTGTTGAGCTAAGGCCATCCTCTTGCCTTAGCCTCTCCAGCACCTGGAACTGCCAGGCACCTGCCACAATGCCTAGCTAGTTTTTGTATTTTTTTTTTTTTTTTTTGAGACAGAGCCTCAAGCTGTCCCCCTGGGTAGAGTGCCATGGCTTCATTGCTCACTGCAACCTCCAACTCCTGGGCTCAAGCGAGTCTCCTGCCTCAGCCTCCCAAGTAGCTGGGACCACAGGTGCCCGTTACAACACCCGGCTATTTTTTGGTTGCAGCCATTACTGTTGTTTGGCGGGCCTGGGCTGGATTCGAACCCACCACCTTAGGTGTATGTGGCTGGCGCCTTAGCCGTTTGAGCCACAGGCGCCGAGCCCAGTTTCTGTATTTTTAATAGAGACAGGATCTTGCTCTTGCTCAGGCTGGTCTGGAACTCCTGACCTCAAGTGATTCACCCGCCTTCATCTACCAGAGTGCTAGGATCACAGGTGTGAGACACGGCAGCTGGCCTGCACCTTCATTTTCAATATATCTCAGTGTTCCTAAATTGACAAACAATGATTAAAACATGGCCAGTAACTATGAGATGCAAAATCTTTGTAAGCTTTACCATATTTATGCATACATAAGTGAGTATAGGTGCGTATGTGCACAAAGCTCTTTAACCATCTTCTCTACATATGTTTTTCACAAAGCATGACAATCACACACTGACAGCCTTTAGAATGAACTATATTTAGATACTACATGTTAAAAAATATCTACATATATATTGTCTTACCTCTGCTGTCTTTCTATCTTGGCTGCCATTTTAGGATTAAGAGTGGCTTCTTCATACAGAGGCTGCATTACACTGGCAGGCACTGAGAAAGTTGGTTGTATCTGCTGAATTTGTCTGTTTTTATTAGTACGCTGATATGCAGTGATGAGACGCCTCAAACGTGTGGTTAAAGCTGATTGAGTGGGCCAATAAATTTTATCACCCTCCATTAGCTGACCATCTACATTTAAAGAAACTCGTGTCAACAAAAATAATATAATAATAATAACAAACATTAAAGAGATACTGTGTGAAGCTCACAAAAGTAGCTACATTTCTCTACTTTAAAACTTTTTCCTCAACCTTATTATGTGGGATACAAATATAGCCAGATTTCTCATTATAAAAAGTTTTCTTTTAATTACGGCTCTGGAAAACATTACAACAATCTTAAAAGGCAGTTCAAAGTAAGTAGGACAGAGTAGTAGAACAAACAGCCACATGTTACCTATATTAAACAGAACGCACTTGCACAGAAACTACAACTCTGTACGTCCATGTCTAATGTATCATCTGGGCTGGCAAAAACTCAATGAGCTTAATAAATCAAAAACCAAACTGAATCCATGAGAACCTAAATATTATATACTCTTTTCATAGATACCTTCTGTATTAAATGTATATCAATTTAATTAGAATCAAAGTTTTCCTGAATTCATTAGAAAGGAACATATATTTTAAAAGTTCAATATGGCAATGCTATAACTTGTAGATTTTGTTCACTTAGTAAAGCACAAAATCTAACTATTTCCAGTATTATAATTGGAAATCAAGCTATAATCATTCATAGTAAGAAAAAACTACTCCCTCATTCCGTTGAACTATGGGAGGGTAAGGCATTATTCCTCTTGGGTGCTAGGTGGGAAGGAACGTAACCTGATGACTGTGTTTCTGTCTTAATAATGGAAGAAAGAAGCAGCAAGATCTTGCACAGAAAAACTTTGTAGAAACTGGGTGATCAAGAATGACTCCTACTATACATAGAGAACTAACAAGAAGTCAAATGTATTATTGAATTAACACTTCCCATACAAGTTAAATAATCAAGCCATATTGTCATGAAAACCTCCATTCTATAAAAGCCCAGTGAATCACTGTGTAAAGATTTGCAACAGTTAAAAGTACTGTTAAACTGGGCAGCGCCTGTGGCTCAGTGAGTAGGGTGTCGGCCCCATATACCTAGGGTGGAGGGTTCAAACCCAGCCCCGCCAAACTGCAAGAAAAAATAGGTGGGCGTTGTGGCGGGCGCCTGTAGTCCCAGCTACTCGAGAGGCTGAGGCAAGAGAATTGCCTAAGCCCAACAGCGGGAGGTTGCTGTGAGCTGTGACACCACAGTACTCTACTGAGGTAAGTAGACCTTATCTCTTAAAAAAAAAAAAAAAACTGAGGTAAGTAAGACCTTATCTCTTAAAAAAAAAAAAAAACAAAAAAGTGCTGTTAAACTACAACTTGGACTTCATCTAACTAATGCAATTAAGGACACCTAATGTACCCTCATATTAATCTTAAATTTAAAAGGGCTGTGGCGCTGGCCCATATTTCAGAAGTGGTGGGTTCAAACCCAGCCCTGGCCCAAAGCCACAAAAAAGAAAAAAGTACTGTTAAATTCCCAAACAACTACTATGAATATGAGTACAACAGTATTCAAAAAATTTAATATACATTTGAACTATTATAAGAGTATATAATACGTTATTGATCTCATAGTGTCATTACAATGTGAATTTACAATAACACTAAGTAAAGAAGTAAATGCAATTTACCTCCATCTGCTATAACAAGATCTCCTGGTGAGGAAACATCATCCTTTTAAAAGAAAATAGAAATTTGTCACATGGTAATTGGGTCAAGATACATATCAAAGGAAAAAACTTCTTTATAATAGAGAACATTTTTGCAATAGAATTTTAAGTAATTTAGTAAAAAAATATAAAAAGAGAAAACCACCACTTTTTTTTTTTTTGGAGACAGAGTCTTCCCTCTGTTGCTCTGAGTAGAGTGCTATGACATCACTCATCATAGGTCAACAGCAACCTTGGGCTCAAGTGATCCTCTAGCCTCAGTCTTCCAAGTAACTGGGACTACAAGTACCCACCATGACCCCTGGCTAGTTTCTTCAATTTTTAGTAGACACGGGGGTCTCTCTCTCGCTCAGGCTGGTTCTTGAACTCCTGACCTCAAGCAATTCACTCACCTCGGCCTCCCAGAGTGCTAAGATTATAAGCATGAGCCACTGCACCTGGCCTAAAACCCCACCTTTTAATGGCTTATTTTCCATTCTTACAGTGTGACACTCAGACCAGTCACTACTTACTGAAATTACTTCCTTTTCTGTACCTGTAAGCCAGTTTCTTCTCCTCCACCTTTCTTCACACTGGAGTATGCTCCAGACTTTACTGCTAAGCAAGTATTTTTTTTCTCTTTCTTATACCCAATTTCCAGTTAATTCTCATATTTGGTTATTAGACAACCTACAAATCTTTTCTTTTTCAGCCTTAAACATTTTACTTGTCCTGTACAATCAGTTTTCATCTGTTAACAGAGCATCTTCAATTAGGTACTACAACATTATCTTATATCCATAAGTTGGTGATTTTATTTAGTTCTGATTACTGTTTTTAAAAAGCCAGAAGTTAGAATTATAACTCCTTTGTATGTAGGTTATTTTTGTCTGGTTTGCGTATATTATTCTTTTTTTTTGGTTTAACCGTGATTCACCAGGTTGATTCTTAATGTGGATTTAGTGTTATTTATCTTGAAAAGATTTATTTTTTAAATACAAGGTTTCATGGTTTTCATAATGTCTGAAGGATTCTCAGTCAATCTTTCTTTTTTTAAAAAATTTTTTTTATTGTTGGGGATTCATTGAGGGTGTAAGAAACCAGGTTACACTAATTGTATTTGTTAGGTAAAGTCCCTTTTATAATTGTCTTGCCCCCCAAAGGTGTGTCACACACCGAGATCCCACCCCTCTCCCTGCTCTTCCTTTCCTCCAGCCCCCTCCCAACCTCTCTTTCTCTCTGCTCTCCCCTCATGCCCCCGCCCCCATGTACTAGGTCATTAATTGTCCTCATATCAGAGGATTCATGGTTCTCCATTCTTGTGATGTTTTACTAAGAATAATGTGTTTTACTTCCATCCAGGTTAATAGGATGTAAAGTCTCCATCTTTTTAATGGCTGAATAGTATTCCACAGTATACATATACCACAGCTTGCTAATGTATTCCTGGGTTGGTGGGCATTTAGGCTGTTTCCACATTTTGGTGATTGTAAACTGAGCTACGATAAATAATCTAGTGCAAGTGTCTTTATGGTGAAAGGATTTTTTTCCTTCTGGTAGATGCCCAATAATGGGATTGAAGGATCAAATGGGAGGTCTAGCTTGAGTTCTTTGAGGGTTTTCCAAACTTCCTTCCAAAAAGGCTGCATTAGTTTGCAGTTTCACCAGCAGTGTAAAAGTGTTCCATTCTTGCTGGGGTTAGATGATACCTCAGGGTGGTTCTGATTTGCATTCAGCTAATCTCTTTATAGTGCATTTTAAAAATCTTTATAGTCTCTCCTTCTAGAACACCTATTAGATATACAGCAGGCATTATCACACTATCTTCTTTATTTCTACATTTTTGGAAATATACTCCATTCTGTAGGTTACTGCTTTACTGCCTCTCTGCTCTAAATTTATTACCTCTCATACCTTTTGCCTGCTCTAAGGAAGAAGATCTGAGCCCTTTATGTACTTTTCCTCTGACAGTCAGTATGGTGTCCAGCTGTGTCAGCAGAGGAGACTGGAGAGACACTGCAGGAGGGAAGGGGACTTTCCTTGCTGTTCTGGTGAGTGCAGGCTGCTCCTGCAGTGCCTGGAGCGTCTGCAACTCAAGCAGCTTCTTTAGCTGCTCTGAGCTTCTCCCAGGAACCTCCCTCATGGGCAGTTTTGTAAGGTAGTGCTCCTAGTAAGGCACTTTCCCAGAAACTTCCCTAGCACCCTTAGAGGGCAGATTTCCATCAAGTTCCAGAGGGTGTATGTTTAGTGGGTCATACTGATATGGCAGCAAAGTAACTTTTCTTTCATCAGTGACACATGGCTATGTACTCCCAATAAAGCCTTGATTTTGGCTGTGGTAGGCAGACACGGGGTCTCACTCTTGTTAGGCTGGTTTCAAACTTGGACTGGGGCTCTTCCTTGGACAGTCTATCTAAGCCCTAACAGTAGTGGATGCTCATTTTATATACTCTTCCTATATTCTTTAGCATTCTGTTTGCTTTTTACTAGCCAGTTGCTCAATAGTCCAATTCTCTTACTGTAATTAATCATTTTTTACATTGTGATTTCTCTCTCCTGATGGGCCCTAACTGAACCACCATACTATACTGTGGGTAATTTCCTTATATCTGTTTTCCAAATCATTTCTTCTTTCATGAACTGTGTCTAATTAGCTTTTCTGGCAGAATGTTGAAACTATTTGAGTTTTAAATGTCAATAAATGTATTTTCCATTTTTAAAGTAACATACAATTATTTTTCACATCTTCCTAGTCTTTTAAAATTATTATCTTTTGTTTCTGGTTCTTTCTTTAATGTATTTAATCATTTTAAAACTTTACTTATTTTTTTATTTCAATAGATATGTAATCAGAAGTTCTCAGGGGTTTAATCTTGTTTTCTATCACACAGTAACATTTGTTCATAGTAAACTGTTCAGCATACATTTTTAAATGCTAGATTTTGACTTCATTTTATATAGAGCTTCATCTTTAGAACACATGCATAGTCTCAACTGAATTTTTTTTTCAGTGTTCTTTTTTCACCTTTTTGTTTTTACCAAGCATCTCAGGGATTTATTTTACCAGTCAAGGACCAACCCCTTTTTATATTACAGTGAGGACTCCTGAACCATGCAGATGAAATAAAAGAATCAAACCATGAATTCAAGACAAGGCAGACCCATGGTAATAAATTCTCAGGGAAGACAATATTTTCCTACCCAGGGCATGGTGAGATAAATTTCCTTGTTACTTCCCTGTGCTATTTGTCAGAAAGCAGTGTCCCTGAGTGTCCTGATCTTATAGGGGATTTTTAGTTCCCACTGCCCTGGAGTAACGCAGGCGTCAGTATCCAAGTCCAGTAGCCACCACAACCAGCAAACACTACCTGACGGCCATAGTATCATCTAATCCTTTACCATGCTCTCATAAATATTACAGAAATTCCTCATTGCTTTTAACATCCTTATTCCTCCTCCACATATTATTTTCACCCAACTCTTCTTCCTTTTGACATTCCAGAGGACCTAGAACTAACCATGCTTTGGCAGCTCAGAATTCTTGTAGGCTCCACCCTCTGTTTCAAACCTCTTCACATAGCTATAGGCTCCATCCCTTGCTGTGTATGTTTAGTATCTCACTCTGCCTTGAGAGTTTGCCCCAGACACTGTTTCTCAGCTCTCAGCTCTAAGAAGCCTAGTACGCAGGCAAGCCCCACTCTTCCCACATGTCCACATCAGCCTCCATCTAGAGATCAGTAGAATTTCTGAATGATTGTAATGTTTGCCAAACAAAGTGATCACTTACCTAGCTAATTTGAGGAACAGAGGAAAAAAAAAAAAAAACATGCAGAAGAAAAAGCAAACAAGGCTCGGCGCCTGTGGCTCAATTGGCTAAGGCGCCAACCACGTACACCTAAGGTGGCAGATTCGAATCCCCAGCCCGGGCCCGCCAAACAACAATGATGGCTGCAACCAAAAAATAACCGGGCGTTGTGGCAGGCGCCTGTGGTCCCAGCTACTTGGGAGGCTGAGGCAGGAGACTCGCTTGAGCCCAGGAGTTGGAGGTTGCTATGAGCTGTGATGCCATGGCACTCTACCCAGGCGAATAGCTTGAGGCTCCGTCTCCCAAAAAAAAAAAAAGAAAAAAAAAGACAATGGCCCAGGCTCAGCGCCTATGGCTCACGTGGCTAAGGGGCCAGCCACATACACCTAAGGTGGAGGGTTCGAATCCAGCCCGGGCCCGCCAAGCAACAATGATGGCTGCAACCAAAAATAGCCAGGCGTTGTAGCAGGCGCCTGTGGTCCCAGCTACTCGGGAGGCTGAGGCAGGAGACTCGCTTGAGCCCAGGAGTTGGAGGTTACTGTGAGCTGCGATGCCATAGCACTCTACCCAGGGGGACAGCTTGAGGCTCTGTCTCAAAAAAAAAAAAAAAAAGACAGTGGCCCAGAGATAAAGACAGCAAAATGCAGAAGAAGAAAAGAATAAAACAGAGAAAGCTGCTTTGGTTCTTGCTGGATTTCTATTCCTAGTCCTTTGGGTTTTATAAGTTACTCCTGGGTAATAGTCCAATAGCTCCATTGGTTTTATTAATTTGAGTGGATTCCAAATAATCACAGACCCTTCTAAAAACTATACAGCCAGGATCAAAAGCCAGATGGATGAAACTTCTAGGTGCCAGAAACTATAATAAAATTAATATAAAGATAACCAACAGGGGAACAGAACTGAAGAATTTTAGGGCTAAGATTTATAACAGTTAACAGTGCTGAAAGCGGAAGCTTCAGGCCCCAAGTATGGAGGGAAGAAAGCTTGAACTGGGCTCCCTACGTGGAGTAGAAGCCAAGAAAATGCAAATGAACAACTCAAATTGGTCAAGCCCAACTTTTTAGCCAGTTATTTGTGAAATCAAAGGCTCACAGTTAATTGACTGGCACTTATCATTTTGTCATCTTACAAACACATGCTCCAGTGGGGAAGAAGTTGCTCAAAAAGGAATTTTAAGTAACAAAGACTCTGGCTGTCAACTGTAATGTCACCCTAAGACATGACAGGGCCCTGCTCTCAACTATTCCAATACCCAGCATCGTGGGTTTTGCTTTATTTTGTTTTGAAGAGACTAGGCCATGCTCTGCCACTCAGGCTGGAGTGCAATGGCATGATCATAGCTCACTGCAGCCTCAAATTCCTGGGCTCAAGGGATCCTCCTAACTCAGTTTCCCAACTAATGCTGTTTTTACACTACTATGGCAGTGTTAAGCAGCTGTGACAGGAATGAACATCTCACAAAATTTAAAGTATTTACTATGTGACCCTTTACAGAAAAATTTACTGACTCCAGTAAAGAGAAACATGAATGAAACATAACTAAATAAATCAATATGAATGAATTTCACAATGTTGAATCAAATTACCAAAAATGTATAATATGATTCCTATTACATAAAATTCAAAATTATTCAAAACAAAAATGATACTGTTCACAAATGCACATAAAACGATTTTTTTAAAAAGGTAATGAAGTTGATCAACACAAAAATGATTTGGAGCAGGGAAGTGTAGAAGAGAAACGTATCTGTGGCGAGTTCGTGAAGAGTTTACGTACTGACGATATTCTATTTGTGAACCTAGAGCTGGTTAAATGGATGTTCAGTTTACAATTATCCTTTTAACTACCTATTATTTTCATGTCATTTAAAAGTTCAAAAATGACCAGAAAGGCACACATCACAACGTTAACAGCAGGTAATAAAATTATTTATTTTCTCATATTTGTTCACCTGTTAGGTTTTAAAATTCTCATTGTAACAGGTTTTTAAATACGCATACCAATACAAATACAAGCATAAGAATACTTTTTGAAAAATTAAAGTAGAATCTTCTAAACTGTCCTTGAAGCTTTAGCCTGAATATTATATAGGAGCAAAAGTATAAAACACTAGCATCTCAGAACAATTCCTTAAATCCAAGAATATAAAATTCTCCCCTGGCTAGCTCTAATGAAGCTAAAAACAAAATACAAAGGTTTGTACTAATAGCCCATCCTCCTAAGGGTAGAATTATTTTTCTTGCCAGACATATAGCAATGTTAATAAGGGAAAGCTCTCAAGAAACTTTATAATGCCATCTAACTCTTCTAATTTGTACCTTCAAGAAAATAAAACTCAAAACTAAAAAATCTTACTGCAATAAAGGTGATTTGTGAAGGAACAAAGAAAAAGCTAGCTAGGTTTCCCCAAACTCTCTGAAAGAGAAGTTAATACATTTCCATAACCTAATTCTCTTTAACTCTCTCTTATTTATATATTTAATGGGGGAGGGCTGTAGAGAAAAAATTAAAGTTAAAGAATAAAAACCATTACCTCTTTCTTAGATGTTCTGCTTCCCCTTTCTCTAGAGTAAGCAGAAAATAAAGAAGACTGTAGCAACAAGAAGCCAGAAATGGCAGTAGAGTCTCACTAACTATGCAAGTATGATCCAGGAGCTTACAGATAACACCAAAAACACAGCCAGCCGTGCTGTCAGGAATTACAGTCAACCCAACCTAAGCAGGAAAAATAGGAGATTAATTACCTCTTCACAATAGCTCTTTCCCACCAAAAAAAGCCAAAACCCCTTAACTGTAGAGTTAGCTTTACATCACTTCTGCTTAAAACTAGTATATACATAACATAGGCCACTTGCCATACCTTAAGGGCCCTTTTTCCTTTCAGAATCAATCCCTAAGTTAAATGACTCTGAAAACATGCAAAGTCAAGAAATACCATTAACTCAAATCCACTGTCTCTCCTTCATGACAAAGATCTTCTAAAATTTTCTAGACATTACAATTTTAATAGTGGTCAGAAATAACTAAAGGGATTGTTTCATGCAGCCAAAGAAAATCTTGATAGCAACAATGACAGTTTAAAAAAAATGTATATTATTCAAAGTGGAAAACTCTGCTATCTGGCACCACCCCATCCAAAGTAATTAAATACAAAGAGTTCATTTTACAATTAGCCTTCCTCTGTCCTTTGATTAGGCTAATCATTCAGACATGAATAAAGAAAACATAACTCTGGAGTCACTAAGAGACATTATTATACTTAACATGTTACTGTTTCGCTGCCAAGAAACCCCCAGCAGGTCAGATAGGTCATTACAGTCTGCTAATTCACATAGACTATACTGTATGCACTGTCCCTAAGGTAGAGTCTAACTTGTAACTATATATACACATGGTTTCAATCTTCTGGAAACTACTGTTCAGTATTCATAATAAATGTCTGCAGACTCCAAAGTCTTAACCTCCTCCATCAGGCTGTCTGAAAATAGTGGCCAAGACTGACTTACATGTGGATCCTAAATCTCTAAAGGGGAGGTAGGGAAAAAAGTGGGCATCTCTGATGACACAAGGACAAGGACTGAAGTTTCACAGCAGGGTGAAAGAGTACTACAAATTCGTAACAGTGCTCTCTTCCAACTCATGGGAAATAACATTTTAAAAGAGAAAAGGGGGGTTGATATGCCTATAAAATTATCTAAACAAGTGAGTATCTGGAAGCTATAGTTTGGGAGCCCTCCCGTGCACTACAATATATAATAATAAAAAGCCAAAGAGAAAAATAATAGAGGAAGTTAAAAGCAGCTATGGAGTCATACCTAATGTGAATTTAAAACCAATGGGAACGAGACTCAGTATCAGATGACTAGTCAGCATCAAGAGTAAAGCCCCCTATTTCCAATGACCATGTCTAATACCTGTCAGGGGATGTCTCTACTTTGGGTCCCAAACCTTCTAGGCAGGACATGAGGCACACGTGAATTGTAAGAGCATTCTAAGTCAGAAAAGACCTTTAATTTTAAGATCCCTTATTTTACAAACGTAGAAATTAGGGTCCTAGGAAAATAAGTTTTCCCAAGGTCATATAATTAATTAGTAACAGCCAAGAAAAACACCAAGATTTCTCAGTCGTTGCCATGACATCACCTTATGAGAGGCCATGATATCATTAAGCTTAGAATTCTATTCTCTGACTATGGCAAACTCAAGTCTTAACCAATGAATCTTTGTGGGTTGGTTGGTTGTTTGTTTTTTAAGAGAAAAAAAAATTACAGATATTTACCAAATGCTTACTGATGGCACTTTGCAGGATATCAAAACTCTGATTTCGGGCAGGGATAACCAATAAACTGTGAAAAACTGCCTGTCAGAAAAGGAGAAAACCAGTAATCAAATCAGAATATTTTAGGTCAGAAACAAGTTCAACAGATACTTTTTTTTAACCTACTTGCTCTACTAATAGGAAACTCCTAACAAAAAACTCAAATGTCAAAAGTCAAAAAATTAGACCTCATATATGGCCTAATTTTCCAAATAATTCATCTATTAATACTCCACTGAGTATTGAGCTAGCCCCTATTAAGGTGCCATGCACAGGAATCAAAGAATGTGAATCTCTTTTCTTTCTCACACTCCTTAGGCAGCTTACAATCAACCAAGATGGAGACTATTGTTAAGCAAAAAAAATGAGTAACGACACCAATTTTCTCCTCATCAACATTATTAGGAAATCTTACTCAAGGACCTGCACGCAGGGTGGCACTTGTGGCTCAGTAAGTAGGGCACGGGCCCCATATACGGAGGGTGGAGGGTTCGAACCCAGCCCCAGCCAAACTGCAACAAAAAAATGGCTGGGTATTGTGGCGGGCGTCTGTAGTCCCAACTACTCAGGAGGTTGAGGGTAGAGAATCTCCTAAGCCCAAGAGCTAGAAGTAGCTGTGAGCTGTGATACTACGGCACTCCACTGAGGGCAACAAAGTGGGACTGTTTCTTTAAAAAAAAAAAAAAAAAAAAGGCCCCTGGGCGGTTCCTGTGGCTCAAAGGAATAGGGTACTGCCCCATATACCAGAGGTGGCGGGTTCAAACGCACCCCAGCCAAAAAAAAAACAAAAAAGGACCTGCAAGTCATTTTGCTTACATCACAGTTTCCAAGAATCTGTAGATGACATTAGGGAGACTTACCATTTTTCTACTAAGTACTACAATAGACAGATCTGAGGGCTCAGCGCCTGTGGCTCAATCGGCTAAGGCGCCAGCCACGTACACCTAAGGTGGCGGGTTCGAATCCCCAGCCTGGGCCCGCCAAACAACAATGATGGCTGCAACCAAAAAATGGCCAGGCACCTGTGGTCCCAGCTACTTGGGAGGCAGAGGCAGGAGACTCGCTTGAGCCCAGGAGTTGGAGGTTGCTATG
>CAUYQV010189770.1:0-40474 GCA_963574575.1 Galagoides demidoff
CTGCCTCCGCCTCCCAAGTAGCTGGGACCACAGGCGCCCGCCACAACGCCCGGCCATTTTTTGGTTGCAGCCATCATTGTTGTTTGGCGGGCCCGGGCTGGGGATTCGAACCTGCCACCTTAGGTGTACGTGGCTGGCGCCTTAACTGATTGAGCCACAGGCGCCAAGCCAGTCCCATTGTCTTTCCATAGATCAAGCTCTGCACATAGAAAGTGCTGGTCCTTTTTTAGGGTATGGTTTGCACAGCTCTCTCTTTGCTGCGATCTCTTTCCCCAGGACCCCATGCTGGACTTTGACTGTCAGGTCAACCTCGTGACCTTTTTTTGGAAAGAGGCTGGGTAGAAATATACACATACATATTTTGCCTATGGGTTTTGATCTTTAGGACTATTGTTCTACAAGAATTTATTCAGAAAGTTGAAAAAACTCACTCAAGCAGTTACTAGTTACTTAGACATCTGAACTTTAGCATTTCTTAAAACTAAAAGGGCTAGCGAGGGAGGAGGATGGGTGGAGGGAGGGCTATTGGTGGGATCACGTCTATGGTTTATCCTATGGGGGTACATGTGAGTCTTTCTAAATGTAGAATATAAATGTCTTAACACAATAACTAAGAAAATGACATGGAGGCTATGTTAACCAGTTGGATGAAAGTATTTCAAACTGTATATAGAAACAGCACACTGTACCTCATGATAGTATTAATGTACACAGCTATGATTTAATAAAAAACAAAACAAAATTAAAAGGGCTTCCTCATGGTAGTATTTTAGGTATTCAAAGAGAATAAGAAGGGGCATTACTTCTCAGAAAAATAGCCTACCTGACATTTATAGGTAATTTCATTAGACCAATATTAAGTACAATGAAATGATAGAATCAAAGAATATCAGATATTGAAATGCCTTGACCATCAGCAAAGAGACTGTGTGTGTCCTTCTCTTTGGGGAGCTGAGCATGTGGCCACCTGAATCCAGGCTACATGTTCCCGCCACCCTGTGGCCAGACACGGTCATATTATCCTTTGTTCTATTTAGCCAATGGGAGGTAAACAGAGGCTGTGTGAGTTCTTCTCCCCTTTCCCCTTAAGTTCTGTCATGACAGTTGGAGACGGTGCCATCTTGGACCATGAGATGGAAGCTCTCAGTTGTGCTCAAGGATAGAAGGGCAACAAGCCCGGGTCTCTGAGACATGGCGCTGCAGACTGGCTGACTTCTACACACATGTCTTTATGTGTGTGGAGAATGGAGGGCTGTCTCTGGATAAGTCGCTCTTGCTTTGGATTTTGTGATACCTCAGCCAAACCTACTCTACACTGATAGACCAGAAGTCTAGAAAATTGTTAGATTAGCAGTAGCTTGATGAAGAGGACAGGATGGGTAATGGGCATGGACTGATTCTAAATCTAAGAGAGAAAACACTTTAAGCATTTTCTACCGAAAGTTTCCAAATGCTGACACACACATACCGTGTTTCCCCCCAAATAAGACCTGCCCCCAAAATAAGCCCTAGCAGGATTTCTATGCATTTGTTAAATATAAGCCCTATCCTGATAATAAGACCTAGTGATGGGCGTGGCTATGCAGCATGTTTAAATTCAAATGTGTTTGTTTTTTTCCTCCCAGTACACACACACACAAATTTTTCATGGTTCAATTCTCCCACTCTTTACCCAACCCAACCAAGAACAATGTGGATTAAATAATTAGCAAATGTATCTGGATATCAGGATTACATGGGGAAGCTTTTAAGTGTCTTGGGCCACACACCTTTGAAATCAAAATCTCCAGGAGAGGAAACCAGGAATCTGGATTTATGGAAAGTATTTCGGGCTGGAGAGGAAGACATCCCCTGAAAATAGGCCCTAGTGTGTCTTTTTGAGAAAAAATAAACATAAGACAGTGTCTTATTTTCAGGAAAACATGAGTAGCTGCATCAGAATTACTCTGGCAGAGCTTTCCATAAATCCAGATTCCTGGTTTCCTCTCTTAGAGATTTTGATTATGTAGCCCAAGACACTTAAAAGCTTGCCACATAATCCTGATATCTAGATATATTTGCTAATTATTTGATCCACATTGTTCTTGGCTGGGGGGGGCGGTAAATAGTGGGAGAACTGAACCATGAGAAATTTTTTTGTGTTTATGCTGGGAGGAGAAACACAAACACATTTGAATTCAGAAATAATTTCTTCCTCAGGTTATTTGGATCCCCGTTTCTTCCCCCTGTGCCCACCAAGAGTCTCCCGAATATCTAGTGTGGCCTAACAGGCCATTCTTTCCAAACTAAGGTCAGTCAGACAAACCTATAGTGACACAATTGCATGTGGTTAGATTGCACCTGGCAAGTGTTTTGTACTTTTTGTTTTTTGCATCTTACATTTTCTGTGGGAAGTTTCGTCTACTCCAATGTGTATGTTACTACATCTTAATGAGTCATAAGTCTATTTGCCACAAAAAGAACCACCCTTAAAGTACAGAAAGAATACACTTTAAAGATTCCAGGGCCTCACACCTCAGAAGTTGGGCTTTTGGTCCTTGCAAAGATCTGCAAGGTCAGCAGATTCAGTTAAACAGCTGTTGGCCGAAGTTGGCCTCATAGCACTTGGGCATACCAGTGTCCCCAGGCTGGCCTCAAAGGTGACAGGCAGATTAAAGACTGTGGCAGGTGTGAGTCATTCCCATAGCAGTGAACAGAAGTGGGATTATACCAAGCAGCACGTCTGCACCAAAGAAATTCCCTTTCAGGATCCACCCTGGTGACGACACGGGCAGGCTGGGGAGAGAGGTGCTCCTGCCTTCTTCTGGGAAGGCAGAGAGAAAAGAGCCTCTGCCAGTCACGGGACTGTTCACAACTCTCAGCAAAAGTAAAATAAAATAGCACCAAAGATACATTTTAAGACAAAAGTTGAAACTGAATGCCGAGGATTCCAAAGATTCTAACTTGATTTGATCACTAACTAACCCAGCCTGAATCTGGGTACGTCACACAGATTTCTGTTTTTATATTTTGTCTTGTGCAGAATCAATGAGTTGAACTTGAGGAATAATGAAATTACTTCTAAAAGTTGCACAATTTCATACTCTTTGTTTAATAGCTGATTCTGTTTTCTGTATGCGGATTAAGAGAAAGCTTCTCTTTATCAATTATATATTTGATTTTATTTTCAAAAGATAAAAATCCTAAATTCTAATACGTACTTTTTATATAAAGTCATCGGAGAGACGCACACGTCTTCAGAACCTGAATTTCTGTAAATGTTCTCAGTCACCTAATCCCCATAAACTCTGGTGGCATCCTATTGTCCCTATTGAGAGATTTCATTATGCAAATATTTAGACTAGTACTTTTAAACATCTAGAGTGTTTATTTCACTGGCCCAAATAATATTGTCCAGCGGGCTCACACAGAACCCGGGCCCATGGTAGGAAAGCCCTGGGTGCGCATTCACGAGACGTTTCCAAAACGCAGTTCTGTGCTTCCTAATGTTCTCCTAAGTTAAGAGAAACTGCAACCAGAAATGAGATAAAGCTCTTTCCCTGGCTGTTGTTATTACAAAATGGCCTCGAATCTACTGCAGTGCCCTCTCCCTTTTAACTCTCCTCCTTCCTCAACTAACACGCTGGCAGTAAAACCCTCCCTTCCTAATCCTTCCACATGACTCTTCCACCTTAACCCAAAGGACACCGTCCATGCAAAAGCATCAAAAGGACAATGAGAATTCCCGAATTCATAGAGCTTCGGTGGATTAAGTACGAATGGAATTCAGGGAAATAGAAAGATCCAGGCCAAACTTACTTCATCCACATGGCCAACAGCTCCATAGATCCTTGCCATTTGTCCGATGAGGTAGGGGAATCGCTCCCCAATCTCTTTCAGCATTGGAAGAAAACTGTTGAAAGCCACTGGCTCATAGCCAGCCATCTCTATGAGGGTGTTTAAGATGATGTCATTATGGGTTGGATCCTTCAATTGTCCAATGAGGAAAGGAATACACTTCTGAACTACCTACAAAGAGAGAAGAAACAATGAGAAAAGTTAAGGAAATCAGAATTCATCTTGAAAGCAAACTTTTAAAATATGAAACCTGAACTCAACATATTCTAGTGGTGTTACTCTCACCGGAACTTAAGGAACTATGGGAAGTTTGGGACTTAAAATTTACAATAAAATCTTCATCAGGTTACAGTTTCTTTTTATTTTAATCTATGCCCTGCTGTGGAAGAGTGAAGTTTACAAAATGCTTTTTTTTTTTTTTGGAGACAGAGCCTCAAAAGCTGTTGCCCTGGGTAGAGTGCCGTGGCATCACAGCTCACAGCAACCTTCAACTCCTGGGCTCAAGCGAGTCTCCTGCCTCTGCCTCCCAAGTAGCTGGGACCACAGGTGCTCGCCACAACGCCTGGCTATTTTTTGGTTGTAGCCATCATTGTTGTTTAGTGGGCCCAGGCTGGATTCGAACCTGCCACCTTAGGTGTATGTGTCTGGTGCCTTAGCCACTTGAGCCACAAGCGCTGAGCCAAAATGCTTTAATGCTACTATTCATAAACGATGTTTTGATGTGTGTGTCCTTATCAAGATTGCTACATTTCCTCCAGCCGCCATGGAAGCTGCAATGAAAGGGTGCTGTAAGTTTTTAAGAGGTCCGTGCTGATAATACTCAAAGCTTTCAGGTTGAAGAAATACTGTTTAGAAACGTTTAATAATAAAAATAAGAAAGCAGAAGAGATCTCCCACATTTTCTTCAATTTTTCATTTTGATCATGAAAATGCTAATAGGACACAATTATTAAAGCAAAATGATTTCCACCACCCTCCCATGGCTTAGTACTTTATCTTGATTCTTTATACTTTTATGAATACAAAGATGAAGTAATTCATATTCAAAGGTGTTAAAGGATGTTACCTCTTCTGTGGAATGAAGTCGCTATGTTAACACAGAGATGTTACCTACTGACAGTTTCAGGAATTGATGTTTTTTTCTGATAAAAGAATCATAAAGGGAAAGCTGTGGAAAACTGAACAGTAAAAGTAGAAAAGATATTTTCGTCCATATTTCTACTACACTTATTTTTTTATCGTTGGTTTGCTGTTTTTTATTTGTTATGTTTTTGGTGAGGAATACTTCAAATGGAATGTCAGTATTAAAGCTAAATCTGATGCCCAGCTTGCTCAGTCTCCCCAAGGCTGAACTGCTTATAATCCACCCCCTGCCAAAAACCTGCTTCTCCTACCACTCCCTCTGGACCCAAGTGTTTCCTTCATAAATGACACCGTTATCCACATGGCTACTTAAGCCACAAATCTGGGAATCACCTTCTGCTATGTTTGTCCCTTACCAGCACCCATACTTGTTGATTCCACCATCCAAGTACCCCACACATCTGTCCACTCCCCTCCGTTTCTACTCATCTGCCCATTCATAGATATTGACAAAGTCCTTCCTATTTGAAAGGCACTGTTTAGAAGGTGGGGATGCAGCTACTGGGTGTGACAGGATTGCACCATGGAATAATTCACTGTCTGGTAAAGGAGACATTCAGTAAAACAAATAGTTGCATCAGAAATGCAGTTATAAATTTCAATACATGCCATGTAAGGAAAAATAGGCTGGTCAGGGAAGCCTCTCTCTGGGGGACACAAAATGGATATCACTGCCCCAGGCATCTGGCACGTAGGTTATTCCAACGGGCTTCTAACGGGTCTACCTGTGTGTCCTCTCTCTGTGGTCACAGTGGTGCCCCTTCTCCTCTTAAAACCCTTCAGTCACCTGCCCTTCTCAAGTCAGAAGTTTATCTTACCTCTTGTGACCTGACTCCTGCCCTCTTCCTACACTCACCCCCTCACCTACCCTCCCCCCAGTCCCCACTACATCTCACACGTCAACAGTGCTGAATTCTTCAAACATTTTCTTGTTCTGCTACGGTTTCTCGCATCTGGAATTTTACTCCCGAGGTTCACTCTGCCTGGAATTCTTGTTTCCCCTGTTTGGCTGGAGTAACTCCTAATTATTCTTGAGGCCCCAGATGAATTAAAAAGCCATTCTCCACTCCTCTCCTCCTTCCTCTCAGACTAGTGCCTTTGCTGCCCTCAGTGGTTCTGAGCAGGCCCTTCTCCTGCTCCCTTCCCTCTGTCTGGATGTCTGTCGTTCAGGCTGGATTGAAAGCTCTGCAAGGCCAACTGTCTGCATACCACTGTATGCCAGTGCCTACCAGAGAGGCTGGCCAGAAGGTGAATTAGTGAGTATTTGAGGAACAAATCAAAAAAACAAAAATCTAAATGATTTTACAGGGAAGCATTTGAATGACACATCTCCCACACCCCATCGTAGTTGAAGAGTTGTACACAATGTTTAAACATCCACACTGTCATGTGTCATATACAGCTTGACTAGCAAGGATATAAAGGAAGGTTTGGGGATAACTAAAATTGTGCCACATAAAGATTCAGACTTTATGTTCCTATCTGGTACTGCTGGAGGAAAGAATAGGGCTTGTTTCTTGTAAGCGGCATATATAAATGACCAGTTCTCTAAATGGTGCTGTGCACTTGGGAGTGATCACACGTCCTCAGGAGAAGCCATGAGAGGTCGCTGGCACATACAGCAGAAGTGTCAGCCAGCTGCTCTGGGTCAGGGCACCATGCTTAACCTGAATGTTTTAGAATGGAAAATGCTTATACATTTCCTTCCCCATTCTGAAACATTCCATTTCCCAGTCCTTACTCTTCAGAGCCTATTTCTGGAACATCCAGGCTTCTGTGACATATGCTTTTAGTCATGCCAATTTTATTTTTTAGTTTAGACCTCAGCCATACATCCCAAACCACACAGCATGTATTTTGCCTGTCACACTCTATAAAGAACAAGAGAAGGAAAGGAAAGGAGAGAAGAGGAGAGGAGAGGGGAGGGCAGGGGAGGAGAGGGGAGGGGAGAGGAGGGGAGGGGAGGGAAGGGGAGAGGAGGGGAGAGGAGCAGGAGGGGAGGATGGAATCAACAAGCAATCCAGAAGGCAAGAACTACAGTGTGAGGGTGTCCAGCAGGCCTCCTGGCTGAAGGGCTCAACTACAACTTGAACTTCACCTTAGAATTGAAAACAATGTAACCTAAAAATTTGTACCTTCATGTTAATTAGAAATTAAAAAAAAAAAAAAAGAAAGCAAGAAAGCTCACTCATTCAGGACAAATCCCTACTCTTGAGCACAGTTTAATCCAGGGGTCCTCAAACGTTTTAAACAGGGGGTCAGTTCACTGTCCCTCAGACTGTTGGAGGGCCAGACTGGGGGCCCCGGGACAAGTCGGCTGCTAAGCAGGACAGGCAGTGGTGGCAAAAACACCTGGTGGGCCGGATAAATATCCTTTGAGGACGCTTGGCTTAATCCACGCAAGGAACAAAGAAAAGCCCTGAATAAGGTAAAGTAAGTAATAATAATTTTACAAATTAAACTGAAGTTCATTACTTTACTCTGAATTGTTCATAGCCCAAAGTTTGTGATGATGGTGATAGGAAAGATAGATATTTCTTAGAGCTTATCACATACAGGAAAGTAAGTGGAGCTTTCAGCTTTAGATAGATTATTCTTAGATGAGAAGGAATGTATTTTCCAAACACGGGCATTTCCTTAGACTGGTGTATTTGGTGCTGCTCACTGGGATCTGGCTTTGTGTCCCAGGGAGAGCCTTGTCTCTGCTGAGAGCAGAGCAGCCCCAAGACCACCTAGATGGCTGGCAGAGAGCAGCTGACATGGCCTCTGTTCAGGCGTAAACCCCACCCTGTGCACTACTGGAATGGCTGCCAACCCGGCCTCCTGCCTCCAGTCTCTCTCTCTCCTGTTCTGCTTCCTCATGCCACCAGAGTCATCATCCCCAAAGCCCAATCTAATCACCCCAAGTTTCTCTTAGAGACTTTCAAAGGTTTTTTTATGGCCTGTGGCTGGAATCCCAATGCTACAGCATTCTGGGGTCTTCAGTGACTGGTCTATGTGCCGTCCCCTCCTCCGTGACCCAGCTGCATGGCACTGACCATCCACAGTGGCTTGAATGTGGACAGAAATCCCATGCTTTATAACCTGATCTCAGGTGTCTCTGCCTCTGGGAAGCCTTCCCCCCAGCCCATCCTGACACATGTAGGACTTGGGGCAATAGTACAGTGGAAGCCCCCACACCACATACAAATATTCAGTCTCTACCTCTGTAAGATGTCTACCATCTTCCCTGACAAACGGACCTTTATAACAATCTGCAATGCTTAACTTGAATTCAGAAATTTGGCCTTAGTAGAGGGGTAGAGGGAATAGAGAGGGATGCTCTTACCCCTCACCCCTTGCCCCACCCCTTCTTTTCTCTTCCTACCTCTGGATCTGCCCTGTACGTGATCACCCAGCCCATATGTGCATGCTCATGCAGGCCACCGTCAGGAATATGGGGCCAGATGTTGGAACAGCTTGTCCTCAGCCCTTGGACACAGGCTGAGTTGCCTAAGAGAGGAATTCCAAGGAGTCTGAACTTAGTTAGCAGGCAAGGGGGTGAATGGGAACCAGGGGCACAGGTGGAGGAGGCTGGGACAGAATATTCTAAAACAAGTCGCCCAAGGCAAGGTCTCAGCCTTGACGTCTCTGGTTTTTCCTGAGCAGAATTGGTCTCTTCCTCTTCTGTGCTCCTACAGCAGACTGTTCACAGGTTTAAGATTTGGTCACTGAAGTCTTATGAACACAGCTCCCACAGAAAAACAGCGCCACATCTTAACTGGTAGCAAATGGAATAAAAGAGGCAGTACATACACACACACACACACACATTTTCTCTTTCTACTGGTCATCAGGCCAAATTTTCTCTTTTAATTAGTTTAGTTCATATTAATTACCTATTAATCTCTAGAAATCTACAAAACACTTCTCTCATTTACTACTTATTCCCATCATGCTGAGACATCTGTGCCAAAAACCAGAGTTCTGCTCTAAAGACTGCCTCAGAACAGTCTCTGACCCCAGCACTCCGTCTCCTCACTGTTCCGTAAAGGGCTTCCTGTTTTAAGTAAGAAGGTCAGAAGTGACCTCTGAGTACTGTCAGCCTAGTGATGCTGTGTTAGGTGCCATGGGATGAGGTATGTGAGTAGGAATGTTCCACACTGCCGAGCAGAAGTTCTAGAAAATGACTCTCTCCTCCAGGGACCAGATCACAAAAGCAGTGCCTCTGGGTCTGCACATCTGTCAGTGGAGGACTGTCCTGGCCTCTTTCTGTGTGCTTGGCGATAAGAGATGCGCTCATATGTGTTACTAAATTCGGTTCCTTTTGCTGGCTGCACTACAGCATGGGTATGGCAGCCAAGAATACAAACTTGATTCCCATAAAGGCTACTTAGAAAATTGACCACCCAGTCTTTTTCTATAAATGGATCCAGAGGATTCTCTGGAGGGACCAACCCTGAGTCACTAGCCAGGAAATTCTTCCTTGCATCTGGGAAGGACAGTCTCCTGAAAAGTGGGATGCCCAGAGGGCAGCAATGGAAGAAGGGGACCCACTTACCAGGTAGCCACATCTTGGAGCTCACAGATATGAAGATATTAAAGTACGATCTTTGCAACCACCCTGAGCATCCATTTAGGTGATCCAGCTGTGGTCCTCAACTTCACTGCTCATCCCAAGCTCTACTGGACCTTTGCTAAGCCTTTCTGTCCTTTTCCGAAACTGATTCTTCTCCCTGTCCTCTGGAATCCATCCTGTAACTCCCTCCAGCACTCTGTCTAGCCAATGTTTCTCTTTCACATCTTCAATTTCTTTATTCTTGCTTTTTAACCCTCCTTTCCCCGTTTCCTTTAAACTTCCCGAATGTGCAGGCCACTCTCACGCAGCTGTGTCCCACATGCACTAGACAACAACTGATCACCTCCCTATCACCCCCCAGGGACACTGCCCTCTGCGGGTCCCTGGTGAGCCCCTGCTGCCAAACTCAAGGTCCATTCTCATTCCTTCTCCTTTGCTTCTCTAGATCCGGGCCCGGTGGAGCCCCCTTTCCCCGTGTGGAGAACCAAGCTCAGCTTGTCCTGGTTCTTCACAGTTTTCACCCTCTGGCTCCTGCTCATTTGTTCACATCTCAATTCAACAACCTTTTATTGGACTCTGATGATTCTCCCAGCACTGTGCTAGAGAGTACGTGTGACTATGTAGGCATGAGGCCTGGGCATGGAAGGAGACAGCTATGCAAAAATAACAGCAATGCATTGTTTTAAGGGCCAAAGCAAAGATGCAGCCTGGGAACACAGAGGTCCCCGGGCCTCTGCCTGAGCGCTGACCTTGCTGCTTAACACGTGGTCCCTGGAACAGCAGCACTAACACTTGTGCACTTGTGAAAAAGAGAAAATTGGGGGTCCCACCCCAGATCTACTGTACCCAAATCTCTGGGGTTAAGGCTCAGCCATTGGCCTGTCTTCTGGGTCGCACGTCCTGGAGCCTGTCATGAAGCCTGTCTTCCAGGACTCCCCACCGCGTGTCACCTGCACGAAACGATGCATTCCCTGGCTCTGAGGCCCTTCCCTGTGTGCGACTTCACGATACCTACTTGGCTCAGGAGAGAATGTACACATAGAATGTATTTTTACCTCCAGTTGCTTCCTCTGTGCTGCCACATGCAGAAGCCGCAGTAGGTGGTATTGCTCTGGTTGTTCCAGCTGAGACATCAAGGCCAGGAGCTCCGTCAGGTGTCTGTTAATCGGCTGAGGCTGCTTTTCATACACAGCAGGTAACACCCTCAACAACATGACATTACCTGTTGAGGGACCAATAAAGGGAATGCTGACTTTCTCAGCCCAGGAGCCACAGAAATGACATTCCCGTCAATGCAATAACCTTGGCGCTTGCCCATGAACTAGCACAGACTCATGCCCAAGGGCTGCGCTAAAAAAAAATCACTAACTCGTGATATGAACTGATTTCACAAAAAGGAAATATTTTATGATATGTTCAGCACCATTATTTAATACAAATTTTTCCTGAGTAACACACCACGGGGATAGAGGAACTTTGACAGTAACCAGACCACGCCCTTGGAAGGAAACAGTTCCGATAAAGAAGTGGATGAGAAGCAAGATTTTGGATGACGTTTCAATAAAAGCTACGCGATGCCAAAGACGTGGCCCTACATGAAACTGAACAACAGCAACAAAAAAGGCAGAGGATCCTATACACGGTCCTGAGAGATACGGAGGTGTGATTTCCACACCTGCCATATGGAAACCGTGCCTTATTTTTATCAATACTTTAAAAAGTTAACAATGCAAATTTAAACCCTCAATTTCTGCACTCTTCCTAGAGAAGTTCAGGCTCAGCTTGTTTGCCACACGTGATGTGCCTCAAAGACATGTATAGACCACTGGATTTAAAAATGGCCAAACCTCAAGAAAAAACCTTCGCAGTAGCTATAGGAACTTATCTGTATACGACATATGGGCGACATCTGCTTGTTACTTTATGGTATGGATTTTTTCCCTCTCAAAATCCTCTCAAGTACTTAACTGTCTCAGGGCAATTGGTTTTTAGGAATTTCTTGAACAAGAATTTTCCTGACTCCACTTACTTATACTTTAAATCTGGCTTTGTATATAGAAGGCGTACCCATAAGGAGCCAAATAAGGAGGACTTTTATTAATGGCAACATCTCCAAGTATAAAGAACATTTAGACTTGACTCTTAAGGAATGAAGGCTGGGATTTTCAGAATGTCAGCATCTAAATTTAATGAAAGGGTGATAAAATTAAACATATTTAAGGGATAATAAATAATTAGAATTGTTCTTTCCACATACGGCTCATACAATTCGTCTCAAACAGGTTTTAGTCACATGTCCACATCGTATAAGATGTCAGAAATCTTTCCGCTTTTCCTTTTAAAAAGCTGTGTCCATCAGTATTTATTTTCAACATGTTCATTTTAAACAATTTATTTTGCTTGTTTTCTGTTTCTTTTCACTCAGAGCTTTTCCTTAAAGGTCCAGGAATTTGTAATGTAATTCCCAATCTGCAGAGAACATGTTAGATCATAGAACTTAATTGTGTGAACGTGCTGATCAACTGCTAGAGAAAGGTCACGTCAAACGGGACAGTAGTTGGAGACTAAGACAGGAATCTGGTGTAAGGCTTTTCAGCATGACACCGGGAGCCTTGAAAGGGAAAACCCCAGATGAGTCATTTTTGGCTGACTCCAATTTCAATCAAATAATAGAAAAAATAAATGCAGAAGGATTTAGAAACCGATGAACACACTGGGTGTAGAAATCTGATAAATTCCATTCATAAAGAAAACAGTCTTTTAAATTGTGAAATATTTCAGGTATCAGACAAACGAAGGCAATAATATAAGGAATGCTGATGTGCTCACCAACCAGCTTTGTCAAAACTTAACCTTGTGCCATAATTATTTCCCATCCCATTCATTTCCTTTTCTCCCCAGAGGCACTCATCATCCTAAAGTAGTATTTATTGTCTGTATAAGCATTTTTTATACTTTAATTACAGGTGTATGTATCAATAAACATTTTATAGTGTTGCTTTGCCTGCTTTAAAGTTTTATGTAAATAGTATCATTCTGTATATATCCTTTGCAACATATTTTTTTCTCATTCAATGTTGCGAAGTTTCATCTCTAAGATGCTACCCTCCACTTATTCTCACAGCTGTATAGTATCCCATTACATAAACATGCAACAACTTAATTCGTATACTCTATGGTTGAAAGACATAATGTTACTGATACTATTATTTGATTTTACCAATAGTGATACAATTTTCAGACCTGTCTCTTTATGCATAAGTGGTGGATATTCCCTACAGCAATGCTTCTGAGTTAAATGTGCTTAGAAATCATCTGAACTTCTTGTTAAAACAGGGGATTCACCTGGTTGAAGCCAGGGCTTGGAAATATGAATTTCTACTGAACTCTCAAGTAACGCTGATGGTCCCTGGATGGCATAAGTGGTAAAGAAGTTGATATGCCCCTGGGAGATGAATTTCTAGACGTTTCACAATTTCTTTGGGAAGCAGTTGTTTTCTTATAGCTGCATAAGACATTTTTGCAATTATTATTAGTGGCTTAAAGTTACACATATTTATCATCTTACATTTCTGTAGTTCAGAGGACTGATATGAGTCTCACTAAGCTAAAATCAAATTGTTGGCAGGTCTGGGTTCTTTCCTAGTGGGTTTAGGAGAGAATCTGCTTGCTTTTCCAGCTTCTAGAGGCTGCTTGCATTTCTTGGTTTGTGGCTTGATAGACATTGTTTTTTTTTCTACTCTAATGGGGCATATAACAGTATTTCATTTTTTGTTTGTTTTAATTTTTATTTCCTAATGTCTTGTAAGGCTTAGCATTCTCCTCACATAGTAAATTTACAGGTCATTTGCTCTCTTGCGATTGGGTCATTCATATCCTTTGCCCACTTTCTCCTGGGATGCTTACATTCTTATTAATTTGTAGAAATCTCTTACATTTTCTGAACAATTTTTTTTGTTGGCTCATCAATTTTAAGTTGCAGTCTTTAAAGGGCTAATTTTTTTTCTGATTCATAGCTTATGTTTTTTGTTATTGAAAAATCTTTCCCTACTATAAACTTCATAAAAACATTCTCCTATATTTTCTCCTAAAATCGATATGGCTTTGTTTCTTAGCATTCACCTTTAACTCATCCAAAATTTACTTTTGAAAATATAAGGGAGGAATCTAGTTGCAGTAGAAACTTCATGGTTGACCACTTCCCTACACTGACTGCCTCCTTAGGTTGACCTAATATTCATAGCCTGGACGTGCACCACATGTACATATCAGTATAGTAGGCCCCGGGTCTTATGTCAACCACCTCTGTCTATTGACCAATTTGTTGTAGTTCCTTGGGTGATCAACTTACAGAGGTTGTATTGTATATTTTTTCTTTGTTTATAAATAATTATTCCAGGACCAATTGTTGAGGAGTCAATTGTTACTCTTCTGATTTGCAATACCTCTTTCATATGTTAAGTGTTTCTAATTTTAATTTCTATTTCTGGGCATTTACCCATTAACCAATTCTATAATTTCCTAATTACAATAACTTTGCAATAAATCATTATATCTCATGGGGTAAATTTCCTCATCTTCTGCTTCTTTGCATTTCTTTTGGCTGCTCTATATAAAGTTTAGTATCAGTTTCTCAACTATCTTAAAAAACCAAGCCTTTTTTTCCCCCATATATAGACTAATCTGGAATAAGTGACATCTTTGTAAAACTGAGTCTTCACATTCATTCAAGAACATGCTTTAACTTTCGTCTATGTATATCTTTTTTATGTTTTTCAATAAAGTATTGTCATTAACTATGCTTTACGTATTTTACGTTAAATTAATGCTATTGCTATTGTAAATGAAAAATTTCAATTTTTTTTCAACTTGTCAACTTGTTTGATTACTAATGAGTATTGAATTTTATCAATACTCATATTAAGAAAGCAATAGATTCTCTTATTTGCTGATGTCTAAATTCCAACAAAAGTTGCTTGATTTTTTTTTTTAATTAATAATGTCTTTTGAGTTTCTTGGGTTTTTCTGTAGGTGATTGACTTGTGATAATGATAATAGCTTTCTTCTTTCTTTCCATCCTATTCTGTACATTGTCATCATGTCCTTGTGTCCCACTTTACTGGCTGGGACTTCCAATACCTACTTTGACAAATAAAGCCAGTGTTTATAGGTATCCTTGTGTTATTTCTGTTTCTGAAGAGTATGCTTTCAGGGATTTACAATAACATATGCACCTGTTTCTATAGATCTGATATTTACATTGATCAGTTTAAGTAAGTTCCTATCTGCTTTCTAGTTTGATTACTAATGAGTATTGAATTTTATCAAGTCCTTTCATCTGTTGAGATGATAATATGATTCTTTTTCTTTAAACTGTTAATATACTTCTAACATTTAGTCCCTCTTGTAGTATTGAAAGAAACTCAACTTGGTTGTGATGTATTTTATGCATTCTTATGAGTTTGGCTAATATTTTATTAAGAGTTTTTGCATCTATGTTCTTAAATAAGACTGGCTGCTGTAATTTTCCTTCTTATACTTTCCTGGTCTCTTTTTGGTGTTATACTTATTAGACTTATAAAAAGAATTTACTGCATTCTTGTACACTGTATTCTTAGAAGGAGTTGGCATATGTATTATGTATTCCTCCAGTGTTTGGTAGAACTTGCCTATTAAACCTTCAGGAAAGTGGTCTATATATTTCAAAATATCAAACTTTAGGAAGTTCAAGTTTTTGTATCCTTAGTTTTTTTTTTCTGGTATTAAAATGATTGGTTATGACAGGGTAGACTTAGCACTTATATTAAAATCTCCCTCTGTGATTATGGATTTATCAACCTCTCCTTATAATTCTGTCATTCTTTGGTATGTATTTTTTAAAACTACATTACTAGATAGTTCTGAAATATCTTCCATTAAAAAGTATTTCTTTCATCATAATTTAATTATCCTCTTTTGCCTACACATCTTTCTAATTATTATTATCTTTAGCTACCTTTTTAAAAAGGCACTTGCATGGAATGTTCTTCTCATCCCCTCTCCTTTTAAGTATTTTACTTTCAACATTTCTACAAAATTATTTTTGTCTTATGTAAAGCTCTTGTAAGTGACAGATAGCTGGATCTTTAAAATACTACTATCTGAAAACCTTTGCTTCTTAACTGAGAACTGTTTTGTTAACATTTATGGTGATTATTGGTATACCTGGATTTATTTTTACCAGATTTCATTGTGCTTTTTATTTTACTTTGTGCTTTTCTTTCCTTTGGCATTGCTTTCTATTGAGATCAAGTTGTTTTTAATTCCCTGTATTTAATTCACTTGGATGTCTAGTTCCTCTTTTTTATTTTGAGATGAAAAGTTTTACTCTGTCACTGGGTCAGAGTGCAGTGGCATACTATAGCTCACTGTGGCCTCAGTCTTCAGGGTTTAAGAGATCCTCCTTCCTCAGCCTCCCAAAGTTGGGACTACAGGCACATGACCCCATACCCACTTTTTTTTTTGCAGAGATAGGGTTTCACTGTTGCCCCAGATGGTTTCAAACTCCTGGTCCCAAGTGATCCTCCTACCTCAACCTTCCAAAATGCCAGCATTACAGGTATAAGCTACCAAATCCACCAACAAATATGCATAAACAAAGCAAAATCATTAATTTTTTATTTTTTTATTTTTAGAGACAGAGTCTTACTTTACTGCCCTGTGTAGAGTGCTCTGGTATCACAGCTCACAGCAACCTCCAACTCCTGGGCTTAGGCAATTCTCCTGCCTCAGCCTCCCAAGTAGCTGGGACTACAGGTGCCTGCCACAATGTCAGGCTATTTTTTTGTTGCAGTTTGGCTGAGGCTGGGTTCTAACCCACCATCCTTGGTATATGGGGCCGGCGCCCTACTCACTGAGACACAGGCACCGCCCCCAAATCATTAATTTCTTTATCATCCTTTTGAACAATGAAAAAATTTAGAATACTTTTACTAAACATAAAAGGAGTACATTTAGAATTATTTTCTTCTGTCTTTCAGTTCATTAATTTTTTCTTCAGCTTTTCCTAATTTGCCATTTAATCCATTCCCAGAGCTTTTTAAATTCTAACTTTTGGGAAAAATTCTAGAAGTTCTATTTGGTTATTTTAAAAAACCATCTGGCCTTTTTTCTTTTTCACATCTCAGATTTACAATTCCTTTAGACCTTAAACCATTTTAAACACATTTATTTTCCAGTTTTTATCTGATGTTTTAAATAAATAGTCAGGGAGGGATGTCCTATCCTTTTTGGTTTCTGCTGATTCTCATTTAAGCTGGCTTATTTCCTGTGGTAGATAATATGTATTTAAATTCCAAACATGTGTGAGGGCAGGGCCATAGTCACAAGCTCTTAGGACCTGGTAGAGTCAAGAGAAAGATGACTCTTTGGTAGAGTCAAAGAGAAAGATGATTGCTTCCTATTTTCTTGTGCTAAGGCAAAAAGTGGGATTACACCTAGTGAAATCTCTGAGGGTCCTGGTTTAGTGAGGGTCCCACTTATAACTCCCTACCCTGGGCCTAAGTTTTTATTCCCACATGGTCAACACGTGGTGGTCTAGAATTAATAACTATTTCTCTTTACCCTTCAGGGGAGCCCTGGGATCCACTCAGAGGCTTACTGTTCTGTCTTTGATTTCCTCTCTACCTTTGAACCCCAGATACTTCCGTTGCATTTCTAGGAGCTTGTTTGTACCTTTTAAGATTTTATTATTAAAATGTAAATATATTTGTAGGTGCTTTGTACAGGACCATTTTCAGCTGATACAGACCTCTAAATATTGTCAGAAGTGGAAATCCTTAAATTTACTTTTATAACATGATCCTTCTCTTTCAGCCTCGTAGAATAAGGTAACATCCATATAATAGCAGGTTATGAAAAGAAACACACCGAAAAATCAGTGTATTCCTTTTCCCCCGCACTTTCCCATTTTAGGTTTGCCCAGTTGTACTGTATTGTCATTTTAAAAGCGTCTTTATAGAAGTACAGTTGCAACTCCAGAAGGATTAAAGACAAAATAACTCAGAATGAACCTAGCTTCGAGCCATAGAAATCGCAATACGTTGGTTTATCTTGCAATGAGAGTCATTTTCACAGCTTAGACCTGTAAAACAGTGTACAAAGGAAAAGTGAAGAACTGTTTTCTGTACCTACAGGGTTGTGAAGTAAGGGCTCACACAAAATGCTGGAGGGATGATTGGCCTTCCCACTTCAGAGCTGGTGGCGCGCTCTCCCCCCTACCCACTCCACCTTCACCCCCCACTGCTGCCAATTCAAGTTATAACTGCAATCCTCAGGGGGACAGTGCAAGCCGGGTTTCCTCTTTCCCCTCTGACCCTCCCCCAATTAATCTGACAGCAGTGTAAACCTTTATGGTTCAGTATTGTGTAACTTCCACATCTCCCTCGCCCTCCCACCCAGCCCCTTTCCCCCCAAATTCAGGGGAACTCCCGTTACCGCAGTGCCACCAGCATTACTCACTCATCCCCAGCCGCGCTGCCCCAGCGTTTATTAAGGGCTCTCGGCTCCTGCCTCTCACTCAGCTCACTGGAGAGCCTCCTGCCTCTTCCCCTCCTGCCAGCTCTGGAAAGAACTTCGACTCTTTCCAGCGATGTATCTCCTTGGGATCTTGCTTTGTGCTCTCTGGTCTGCGGTGTTGGCCGAGAACTCGGATGATTATGAGCTCATGTATGTGAATTTGGACAACGAGATAGACAATGGATTCCATCCCACCGAGGACCGTAAGTTCATTTTAACTGTTTCTCTGCTAACCCTAACTACGTGCCCACCGCTTTGGGTCTAAATCATATACGTGTACCTTGTAGCCAATGAAACGAGCTTAAAGTCGTAGTTTAATTTGCAAAAGTAAGAAGCACTTGAGGAAAGAGGGAGGTTTCAAAAAGTTGTCTCTGTAATGTACATAATGGGTTGAACCATGTGAAATGGCCGGTATTCCACCGCTCAGAGCTACATAAACGGCAATTTCATACAGTACAACTTAATCTATACTCGAACGAATAGTTTCTGTCTTTTTTTTTTTTTTTGAGATATTTACACGCTGTTTTTCGGAGGAGATATCCTTAAAGGGCAGAGGGATGTTGGGGACGGGCTGTGACTTGGCACCACCGAGGAGAGAAGCCAGCTTTTACCAAGCACATTCAAGGAAGACCCGGGTGGGCTGCTAACTCTGTGTGTCCCGCGCTCTAGCCACTTCGTGCGACTGTCGTCGGGAGCACTCCGAGTGGGACAAGCTCTTCATCATGCTGGAGAACTCGCAGATGAGGGAAGGGATGCTGCTGCAGGCCACGGACGACGTGCTCCGGGGCGAGCTGCAGAAGCTGCAGGCGGAGCTGGGCCGGCTGGCGGGCAGCCTGGCCAGACAGTGCGCGCCCGCGGCCCCCGCGGAGGCCGGGCTGGCCCGGGCGCTGGACGAGCTGCTGCAGGCGAGCCGCGACGCGGGCCGCAGGCTGGCGCTGCTGGAGGGCGCGGCGGCGCGGCGCGGGGAGGAGGCGGGGCGCGCCCTGGGCGCGGTGCTGCAGGAGCTGCGGCAGGCGCGAGCCGACCTGAGCGCCGTGCGGGGCTGGGCGGCGCGGCGCTGGCTGCCCGCAGGTAAGGACGCCGGAGGAGCCGGGACCCCCTACCCTGCGGCTTTGTCCCGGGAGCGCGCGCAGCCGCGAGCCGGGCCGGGCAACCTTGTTGGGGAAGCTTTCGTGGAGAAACGCACGCGCGACCTCTATTCCTGCATGGGTGGTCACAGGGCTCAGACACACATGCAAGGCGGGCAATTGGCTTTAAAAATGTATTCCTTAGCCCTGGGGGACCCCAAAGAAAGCTGCGGACGGAACCATCACAATCTTGAAATAGCCGCGTGGGGCCCTAACACCCGATCCGACCAGGCGCAGCGGGAGTTCTACTGGCCAGTTATAACCGTGACCCCTCTGTCCACCCAGCTTCCCTCCGTTAGGGATTTCCACGTCTTCTAATTTTATCCTGCCTCTGTCTTTAGACTGGCTCTGGTTTCCCGCGCTAGCTATTTTAGGACCAACCCTAACTTTTAGGGACGTGTTCCAGCCCCTCAACCGGCCTCTCCTCCCCTCCCATTCCGAGCAAGAGGCTTGAGGCTGAATCTGATCTACGATTCAGAGGAATTCTTCAGGGGGCCCTGGGTCTGTGGACTAGTGTGACAGTGGCGGTCGGAGGGTGTGCAGTTTGGGACAGTCCAGTGTAGGAACCGTATCAGCGACTCCAGCCCGACCCCAGAGATTCAGAGAATGGGGCCCAGGGAGAGAGACTGTTCAAACCAGATGCAACTTGTCAAAGTCTCGTTAGACACTCCATGAATCCCCAAAACAAACGTGGGTTCCCGAAATAATACTTTCTAAAGATGGTTAAATGAAAGAAACGGAAGATTTGGAGGGAAGGAATATGCCTTTATGAGTCAGAATTGCTAAGAAATTGGGGTGTGGGGATTATTTTGGATTATATTAGAAAATCAATGTCCTAGGTGAGAAAATATGACTTACGCTTTCCTTAAAAACCTCGGAAACAGAAAACACTTATAATGCCACCCTTCCTTATATTTCCAGTAAAACAGCTCTTATTGGATGGGGCAGAGGGCGAACCAAAAGCATGTTTGAGAGCCTGTTTATTTAAAGTGGCAGGAACTATACCAGAATTTTTGTCTTTTTTTAAATATTTGAGGGGTGTTTATCAGTACAGAGCATATTTCTTAAATAGTAAGTAGGGATTCAGAGGAGAAAAAGCATCAAGAATACAGTAGTAGATCTTTAGGAGACAAATGATAAATTCAGTAGTAGTACTGGGGGAGACAAATTATAAATTCTACAGCTATTTTAATGGACACAGTTTTTTATTTTGCAAATTATGTAAACTTGTCGTGCTTATAATGTAGCTGAAAAACTGATTTTCATTTTTGCCTCTGCATATTAGTTGGAGCAGAAGAGGGATGTGTTTCTGAGTTCTAAGATGCTCATTCTTATTACAGCCAATAGTACGTTTGCCCACATGCCTTGGTCTCCTGCCAGCTTGGCTCCTAAGGGATTCCTAATCATTCTGTTGTCAGCCTCCTAAGAACCTGGTTTTAATTTTGTGTGGTCTTTGATAATATAATCAGAAAAACCTATTACTTAGAAACCATTTCATGAGAGAGTTTCTGACATATTAAAGGAGTATCAAGAGCCTCGATCACTGATCCCCAAAAAAGACCACAAAAAATTACCAGGATGCATTTCTACCCCCATGAACTCCTTTGGCCATGTGGTCTCTAGGGAAGCTGAGTCTCTGAGATGCAATCAAAAAATGCTTTGGAATGCGATCCTGACTGCCTGGGCTTATTTAAACAGGAAATCACTTAGTTAGATTGCAGTGGGTACCCTCTTGACCACCACTGAAACTTTATAGAGAGTATCTCAAATGCCCGTGGATGTGGTGATGTTTTGTTATCAAGAAGAAAATGCATCTAGCAATTTCATTTGAACAAAGAATCAATGCCTTGTGAAAAATTAATTTTAAATATCTTCAAAAATTCAAATTATGTGATGTGGTTAATGCCAAATCAGTGATGTGGTTAATGCCAAAAACTACCAGGACGAGCTTTGTGCTTTAATATTATAGTTACTTTCACATGGTTTTTTGAATCTCAGTATTTTCTTTGGCTATTACTAAAGGATAAAGTCCACACCTGTTTACTGTTTTCAGGACAGAGCCTCCCCCTGAGCCCCTTGTGGGCGTTCAACACGGTTTACCACACTTTCCGTGGATATTTGGTTTCTGCACGGTTCTGTCTCTTCACCAGCTAGTCTTTAGATGCTCTGGGAATTTGCTTTTCAGACTAATCTTATGGCAAGTGTTTAGCCTGTTATAAAGTGAAGATTTAGGCCTCATGTAGTTTTTTTTAATCTTTTCTTTGTAACAAAATAAAATTCTTTTTATCTGTCTTGGAAAAATAATGCAAGTATAAAATAACATAGAGCTCATCTGCTAAGAGTTTCAGCACCATCATTTCAAGGAAACACCAAAATGTCTTGCATTTTAGCATCTCCAGTTCCCCAACTACCCATGTTGTTTTGAGATGCACAAAGGTGGAAATTTATTGAACTTTTGCCCCACTCTGAAAGTCTCCTCTTTCAAAGTGTTCTGTAGCAGAAATGTGTTCTCCAACCAGGCCCCTGGAAAGAATTTACTCATCTTAAAGTTTTTCTATTATTGCTTAAACAGAATTTATAAGCATGAGGGCAAAGTAAGACTTTTTCAGCTTATCCTTGGTTTACGTAGTTCTTCTTGGGTCCTACATACATACACTTGTTGCTTCTTTTCTTCCCATTTTATGTTCATTTTTATTTTATTTTATTTTATTTTTTTTGAGACAGAGCCCCAAGCTGTCCCCCTGGGTAGAGTGCAGTGGCATCACAGCTCACAGCAACCTTCAACTCCTGGGCTCAAGTGAGTCTCCTGCCTCAGCCTCCCAAGTAGCTGGGACCACAGGCACCTGCCACAACGCTTAGCTATTTTTTTTTTTTTTTTGGTTGTAGCCGTCGTTGTTTGGCGGGCCTGGGCTGGATTCGAACCCACCACCTTAGGCTTTAGCCACTTGAGCCACAGGCACTGAGCCTTTATTTTTTTCTTATTTCATAAAATTACAGGGGTACAAATGTTTTGGTTACACAGATTGCTTTTGTACCATTTGAGTCAAAGTTATCACCCAGACAGCGTGCACTGTATCCAATAGGTATGATTCTACCCATCCCCTCTGTTCTTCCCTACCTATTTGAATTTGATGGCTTACAGACTTGCAGAATATTAGAGACCTTTTGTATACAACACTAAGGCCTGAAAGATTATGGTGCTCAGGCCTTAGCCTGCCCAGGTCATTAGTAGTTCAACAAACTGAATTCCAGCCCTCCTGGCCCCATCCAGGGGTTCTATATTAAAAGACCATGCAGGGTGCTGGTTAAGGGTGTGGCTTCTGTAACCAGCAGCTAGATGATCAAACTCCAATTTTGCTGCTTATCAGCTGTGTAACCATAGACAAGTTACTTGTGCTTCAGTTTTCTCATCCCTAAAATGGGAATAAGAAGACTAACTCTCAGGGCTGTTATGAATATTAAAATAACATGTAAAAATGATTAGAATGGTATCTGGTACATAGCAAGCATCCAATACTTTCTCCATTCCAAAGGAAGTTTTCTTAAAGTGCTACCAAGTTTATAAGTATATGAGAACACGGCATGTTAAAATGCATTCTATAATAACATCACTATTCTAAAATTTTCTTGAAAAACGTATGTTAATAGTGGCTGAAGGCAGCGAACTAGATCCACTGAATTAGAGTTTTATTATTCTTGAAGCTCAGTGGAGGCAAAAAGAGAGAACCAAGGTGGGCTCTAAAGTCTTGGGAATTGTAGAATCACTGAAGTTAACTCATATTGATTCAACTTAAAAAACAATAATGGAAAATATGTTAATGAAGGGGGAAGTAGTCCTGGTTTTTGTCATTTTGTGGGTATTAGTTGACTCTTTCTTCTGTTTGCCTGCTGTCTTCTCCACTGAGACGCTGCATGGAATATGATAATTGGCTTTCCTTATTCTCCTTTCCTTTACAGAGATTACATTTGAGGCCCTTTAATTTATAATATAATGTTGCATATAGTTTTCAATTGTAGTCATTAAAATGCTTATGTTTAAATGGCTAAATGCCAGAATATTTCTGAATGCATTTACATTTTCTCTCATCTTCTTCTTGCTTTCTTGGTACTCTAGGCTGTGAAACAGCTATTTTATTCCCAATGCGATCCAAGAAGATTTTTGGAAGCGTGCACCCAGTGAGACCAATGCAGCTTGAGTCTTTCAGTATCTGCCTTTGGGTCAAAGCCACAGATGTATTGAACAAAACCATCCTGTTTTCCTATGGCACAAAGAAGAATCCGTATGAGATCCAGCTGTCCCTCAGCCATCAATCCACAATGCTTGTGGTAGGTGGGGAGGAAAACAAGCTGGTAGCTGATACTGTGGTTTCCCTGGGAAGGTGGACCCACCTCTGTGGCACCTGGAATTCAGAGAACGGGCTCTCGTCTCTGTGGGTAAACGGGGAACTGGTGGCTCGCACTGTCAAGATGGCCAGTGGCCACATTGTTCCAGATGGAGGGATCCTGCAGATTGGCCAAGAGAAGAATGGCTGCTGTGTGGGGAGTGGCTTTGATGAAACATTAGCCTTTTCTGGAAGACTCACAGGCTTCAATATCTGGGATCGTGTTCTCAGCCATGAAGAGATAAGAGAGACGGCGGGAGCAGAGTCTTGTCACATCCGGGGCAATGTTGTTGGGTGGGGAGTCACAGAGATTCAGCCGCATGGAGGAGCCCAGTATGTTTCATAAGTGTTGCAAAATTCTACTTGAAGCCAAAGAGAGAAACTCACATTTTAAATATATGCCAGTTGGGATGGTCTAAAAACCTCAGTGCAGAATAAGAACACTTGAGACTAATGAAGGAGAGAGTTGAGATCAATCTTTATTTATCTTGGCAAAAGACTGAGTAAACTGTTGAAAGGAAGACATCGGAGAAAGCTTTCGGGAGTTTTGTTACTAGACTTTATGCCATGGTGCTTTCAGAGTAATTCTGTGTCCGTCAGATAAACTCTCAAATAATTAAAAAAGACTGTATTGCTGAACAGAAGGACAATTGTTTTACTTTCCTTTGGTTAATTTTGTTTTGGCCAGAGATGAATTTTATATTGAAATAGTAACAACAAAAAGAAAGATTTGTTGTCCATTGTTCATTGTTATTGGTTTGTACCTTATTACAAAAAAAGATGATAAAAACGTATTTATACTACAAGATGACTTAACAAATATAAATGTAGGTTATGTGTTATAATCAAATGTTGCTCTGTTGAGAAAATAGACATATAAGTTATATTGTAAAATGGGTTCGTATTAATTTTATTAAGACTATTTTTGTAAAGCTCTACTGTAAATAAAACGTTTTATAAAACTAGCTCATGTCATTGAATGCTAAATTTAAGAGATGTTTTGGAGCAAACTCGCATTTTTCTCTTTTCATCTAGAGTAGGCAATTAGTTTTCAGAGACTATCAAACAAACAGCAACAGTTATTATTGTTAGAAATAAGCTATAGGACTGTTTTAAGCTTTGTCGTCTTATAACTCCTAAGCAAGAAATATGATCTTAGTCAAGTCAATTCATCTCTCTGGGTTTTAATTTTTGGTGTTGTTTGAGACAGTCTCAGAGTCTCACTGTTTTTAGTAGAGATGGGGTCTTGCTTTTGCTCAGGCTGATCTCGAACTCCTGAGCTCAAGGGATCTTCCCACCCTGGGCTCCCAGGGTGCCAGAATTACAGTTGTGAGCTACCATGCCCAGCCTGGGTTTTAGTTTGTTCAACTGAGAAAGCTAAGAATTAAGGACGTATGATATCTAGGTCTCTTCCAATTTGATGAGTCCAGGAGTTGATACAAATTTCTGTACGGTATGACATGAAAAAAACCCCACCAAACATGATTCATAAGAGTTCCTCCCCATGATGCCTGTAAGCAATGGCTTAGGACTATCATTTGGGAGATGTTAAGAATCAGGAAAAGAAAATGAAAGCACAGCTTGTTTTCTTACTCATGAAAGGGAGGACACCCAAGCCACCTCACACTGCAGATGGGGAAGTAACTCTTCACCATCACGCCATTGTTCTGCTGTAGATTCTATGCAAGGGCTCAAGGAAGGACCTTACAGAGCAGCTTCTGAGATATGGTAGAATCACAGGGATGACATGTCCTCCTAAAGATAGGGCCTGGATAACCACAGATCACTTTCTGTTCACTGGGTTTGGAGAGTAGGCCCAAGAGCAATTCTGTAACTAAGTAGCTGGGTGTCCCTAGTTACCTTTTCTATTTAACTAGCTGAGCGTCAGACAAGTTACTTAACTCCTCTGATCTTCTCCATAAAAGGAGAGGATTAGACTCCCAGTGCCTTTTGGCAATACAATTCCATGAATCTGATACTTTTTGAGGATGCACATGATAAAAATACAGCTTCATTCCACGTGTGAGTGAGACACACAAAACCAGGCTGATGAGTCTGTAAGAAAATCTCTTGTAGCTGTGAGCTGACAGGCCAGTTTCAGACTCTTGGAAATTATAGTAATTCAAGGTTGTAGAGCACACTGGTCACCACAAAGTCCCTGATCAGCCATCATCTGTATGACTTGAAATCTCAGTCACAAGAAGAAAAACTGATTTAAACTTAGGCAGAAAGTTAAGCCTGTCAATTCCTTTCAACCTCTCAGCATGAGTAACATCGCCTTACAAGACCCCAAATGATGAAGGCCAAGGCAAACTCATGTGTTTGCTATTTAGAATTAATGTAAGAAAAAAATTAACTTTTTTAGTAATTACATGTTGAGGGCAAAAAAGAAACAAACAGAAGAAAATGAAGTATAGAAGTTATAAAACTAGAAATTTCATTTTCTCTCATAGTAAGTATAGATAGATGTTCTAAGGACTCTAATTATTTCATGATATCTAGTTCTTATTTTTCTTAGTAACAGGATTCTAGTTTCATTGGCACATATGGCCACTCAGAGTAAAGTCTACATCAGCATTACTTGCAGCTAAGTGTGGCCATACGACTGAGTTCCTGCCAATGTTCAAATATTCTACGTGATTCTCTTTGCCTTTCTTCCTTCTGTCTGATTGGAATGTGGTCGTGATGGCTGGCACTAAAGCAATCATCTTAGACCCTGAGATTCCATGCAGCAATATACATATTAGTAGAAGGTTCTGTGTTTCTGATGATTGTGCAGCCACTAGCCAGCCCTGGGCTGCCTGGTCCAGATTTCTTTTACACGAGAGAAAAATATACTCTTGTTGTATTTGATCCATTATTAGTTGATCACCCACACTAATCTTTATCCTGTATTTTTTTTAATTAAAAAGACTATGCCCTTTATTATCTCCAAATACTCACAGCCTAAACTCAGAAAACACATTTTACAAATTCTCAGGAAGTTGGATATCTGTCTTTTTTTTTTCCCTGACCAATAACATTTAATGAATTTGAGACTATAGAGTTGTTGGCAAAGGAGGCACTAAGAAATGTGTAAAACTGAGATAAAATGTCTATAAAGGAATGGCAGCTTGTAGTTTAGTTTAGTCTACTGGGACACATTTCAGACACCAGATAATTTTTGAGAGCATCACCACCTTAAGGGATAGTAAAATAATTGTGCAGGATAACTTCAGTTAGGAGGAAAGAGTATGTGTAACTAATATTTAATGCTTTATGTGTATAAAATATTACTTGTATGTGCTAGGGTGACCAATTGGTTTACCTGGGACTATCCCAACTTTAGCACTAAGGGTCCCATGTCCAGAGAACCCTCAATCCCTAGCAAACTGTCCTTTTTACTATGTATATATGTCTATCCAGTATTTACCATGTCCTGTGAAATATAAATTAACTTTTAAGTATTAATTACCTTAAAGGATATTCAGACTATTTCACTAGCAAGCATAATATTGTAGGATTTTAGAGCTCAGTTATTTACAATTGCTTAATTGAATTCACTTTAACAAAGAATTAAAAAAAAAAAACAACAAAGAATTAGATTTGCAAAAAGACCAAGAAATTATAATTAATTTTCATTTCATGTCTTGTTAAATCTCATACTAGAAACTCTTCTCTAAGAGGTTTCCTAAGGCCAAATGTTTCCAGAATTGTCCTCTAGCTGCTTAAGAAACAGCACTTCCTAGGTCAAAAGTCTTGGCTAAAGTAATTGTGTATTTTAATTTATATATTCTTGGATTCAGTGGATATGGAAACTCATATTGCTGACCCTTGTATTCAGTTTTATAAATCTGGGACATAGAAGAAAGTTTTTTAAACCTTCAGAAAGCTAGTGTTTAAGTCCTGGTACCATTACCCACTAACTTACTAACCATAAGACATTGGAGCTGTGAACTAATCTTTATGAGTTTCGATTTAACCAAGAATTAGGAATAAGTTGTCTTTCGTATCTTGTTGAAGGGTCACCAAGCAGATAAGGTACATAAAGTGCTTTTTAAACCATAAAATAATATCACAAACAAGATAATTATCTTAAAAAAGGTTTTCCCAAGTTGTTCCCAGTGACTTAAAGCATAAATAAGCAAACAAAAAGAAATGTAAACAAATAAATGAATATAAGAATTCTCTTCCATTGTGGGTAAGTCGTTTTCAGAGCTCAGCACGAGGACGTCTACCTCTGTGCTGGTTCAGTCTACTTCCCAGCGACATCTGCTGGTGAAGTCAGGAAGGTGCAAACTCTGATTTACATCAGACCTCAAACTTACTAACAACTAGGACCATCCTTTTCTGGCCCAAGATGCGTCTCTGTTCCTTGACCTGTATTTGTAGTGCCTTTTAATAACATTACATTTTAGACTTTCTTATGTGTATTAATTTTAAGGTTGAATATTCTAAACAAGATTGCTAGTAACTTGTTTCCTAGAATATCTGATTAATAAATTCTTTCCCAACACCCCGTAATGTGGTGAACTCAAAAAATAATTTAAGAATAATTGTATCATGAATTTTTAATGGTTAAAAATATCCATAGAGATTATGAAATTCCATGAGTGTATATGGTTCTGCCTTCAATCTTTTAATATGGACCTGGCACATGGCAAATACTCAATAAGCAACAGTAGTAACTACCATGATGATGATGATGATAAGAAGAGGAATCATAGTGGCCACTGATAAACTATGGTCCCAGCATTGTTCAAAGTATATAGGATATTTTACTTATTTACCTATTTAAGCTTTATCCACCCTATGTTGTATATATTATTACTGCCAGAAGAAATGGGGGGGGGTTGATTTTCTATCTCTATTTTTCTCAGACAGTTCGCCAATCAGTGGTTTGAATTTTGTCTCAGAGAAAGAAATTTGAGGTGAATTTATCAGAATTAACTGGACAGTCTGGTCCAGGCAATTGCCAGTAAGTCAGGAAGGAATCTGGACTCTTGCTGAGCTAATATTGTGTTTTCTTTCCAAAGACTTTCTACTTAAGTTTCAAATCATTTGAGGTTATCTTGTGACTTGTGCCAGAGGACCATGTAAAAGGCCCAGGAGATGCATATTTCTTTATTATGATGACTGAGTCAGAAATGCAGAAGAAGGAATTAGATTGGATGGCAATGGTGTGTACTGCATCACAAAGTTCCAAATAAAAATTTGGAAAAGGGCTTCTCTTTTTTTCCCTTCTCAGGTAATACCTTACAGTTGTGGATACTTCCATCTGTAGGGGTCTTTAATAGCATCTTGGGTGATAGACAGGCTGACTCATGTTGCACTGAACATCGGCTGTGCGTTTATTTTCCAATACTGGACAGGTAATACAGATCATCTTTACAGGGCAAAGAACAAGTTTGGAGAATTATTTGTGAGCACTAGAAAATAATCCTTCTTGAAACCTCTGCTCTGGAAAGGTTCTGATGTAAAAAGTCATCATATTATTCTGATATAATTTAAGCTGAAAATATATTCATCACTCAAGTGACATCTTTGTCTTATTTATTTTTTTGAGACAAAAGTCTCACTTTGTCACCCTTGGTAGAGTGCTACAGCATCATAGCTCACAGCAACCTCAAACTGTGGGGCTCAAGTGATTCTCTTGCCTCAGCCTCCCAAGTAGCTGGGACTACAGGTACCCGCCACAATGTTTGGCTATTTTTAGAGATGAGGTCTCACTCTGGCTCAGGCTGGTCTTGAACCTGTGAGCTCAGGCAATCCACCCGACTCGGCCTCCAGAGTGCTGGGATTACAGGCACGAACTACCATGCCTGACCTATTGTCTTGTTTTTTAATTCAAAGGGAAGCATTCAATGTTTTCTGAATAAGTATAATTTTAGATTAGTTTCTGTAGATCCTCTCTATCAGAATAAGGATGTTCCCTTATATTGCTAGTTTGATAAGAGATTTTTTTTAAAATCACAAATAGACTTTGAATTTTACTAAGAGATATTTGAATTTGTCTTGTATATTTAGGTCTTTATTCCCTGTGATGCTAATTTATACATGCTGTTATATGGACAATTGTCCCAGAACCATTTACTGAATAGTCTATCCTTCTTTAATGCAAAGATTCCCCTGGGATATCAGTTTACATATATGCATAAGTTTCTTTCTTTCTTCTCTCCTCTGGTCCATGGGTTATTTGCTGTTCTTGTGCCAGTGCTACACTGTCTTAGTTTCTATGATTTTTGGTCTTACAATGTCTTGATATCTGGTGGTGAAATTATCACCTTCTCTTTCCCAACAACTCCCATCTTCTTCTCCTATGAAATTGTTCTGGCTATCTGTTTTACTTTATCTTACTTATAAGTTTTAAAATGATCTTGTCATTGTTCATGAAAACCTCTGCTGGCATTTTATTAAAATTTCTCTGAATTTATTAAAAATTTGTATCTTTACCATGTCAAGTTCTCCCATGTATGAATATGATATATTGTTCCATTTACTTACTCTCTATTTAATTGCTTTCAATAAACTTTTATAATTTTATTCTCAAAAGCCACATATAACTTTCCCTGTAAGCACTGTATATTTTTCTACTTTAAATAATAGTTTTAGTATTATATTTTCAATTTATTATGACTGGTATATAGGAAAACAACTGGTTTCTCAAATTGATCTCACTTCCAGTAACTTTACTGAAATTTCTCTAATTGTGTATAAAAATTCACTGGCGAGTATTTGGATTTTCTACTATAGATAATCATATTTTTGAGAAATAATGATTGATTTGTTACCTCCTTTCTGATTGTTTTAACTTTATTATCATTATTATTATTATTATTTTTTTTTTTGGTCTAGGCTAGGGCTTCTAGTGCCAATAAATAGAAGTACATAGAGTAGCATCCTGATCTCATTCCTGACTTTAAAGGATGCTTCTACTATTTCACCATTATACACACACATGCACTCAGGCTGTCTGAAAAATATCCAGCCATATAATATGGAAAATAGTATTAATGATGACTGGATACTTTCTGGACAGCTGTATATATACACATGTACATACACACACATACATATTCTTTTTTTAAATTTTATGTTATTTTATTTATTTTTTTTTTCCTGAGACGGAGCCTCAAGCTATCCCCCTGGGTAGAGTGCCATGGCATCACAGCTCATAGCAACCTCCAACTCCTGGGCTCAAGCGAGTCTCCTGCCTCTGCCTCCCAAGTGGCTGGGACCACAGGCGCCCACCACAACGCCCGGCTATTTTTTTTTTTGGTTGCAGCCATCATTGTTGTTTGGCAGGCCCGGGCTGGGGATTCGAACCCGCCACCTTAGGTGTATGTGGCTGGCGCCTTAGCCGACTGAGCCGCAGGCACTGAGCCAGAATAAACTCTTAAGTGAAAATTCACATGCCTAAAACATAATCCAAGAGGAGATTGAAATGGTTTATCATAGAGTTATTTTAAATTCCAAGTTTATCTAGTAATTTAAAAAACTAAACAAAAAGCTGATTGACCAGCTTAGCATAACATCCACATGAGGGGCTTGGTTTTGTTTTGTGGCAGGCAACTCGGAATTACAGATAATCCAAAATGTCAGACTGAATGTTTTAGAATTAGAATTAGAATATGTCTTGGTATCTATTTGGTATGACTGGGCAGCCTTCAGATATAGTTGACCCTTGAATAGCATGGGGGTTAGGTCAAAAATCTGGCATAGTGTTTTGATGGGAGAAAGATTTTAAATTGGGATGCTCTCACTGGCAGGAGGAAAATGTCTCTCAGAATTCCAGCCTGACTCTCCCCACCCTCTTCTTCTTGCCACAGGCTAAGGAGCGTGAGCTGGAACTGAAGAACACCTGGTCAGAAAACAAACTCAGCCGCCGTCAGACCCAAGCCAAGTATGGATTCTAGGGCTCCAGAACCAACTATTACAAGGACCTCCTGCCAGCCCAGCTGGCTCGGCCCCCAGCTTCACTTCTGGGACCCCAGCTGCTCTTAGCCCAGGATCTCTTTCCCTGAGGACCCAGCCCTCGCCTCTGCGAGAATGAACATATTTGATAGATCTTTCTTAACAAAAGTTAGAAAATTCAGCTCCTTTCTGTCTTGGAGCTAGCAAAGACTTGAGTGGTGCCTCAGAAGGGGCTCTGAATCTTGGATGGGAGTTTTGCTCCCTGTCGGATGTGATGAAATATTGACCCCCTCCCCCCCCCTTTTTTTTAAACCAGGGATGTCTGTTGAAATAAAACATTCAGTCTGACAGACGCCACCTACCCTGTCCCTGGACCTTGCTGTTTACCTATGTGAAGCACCTTCCAAACTTCATGAGCTATGTTTCTGCCCACCATTTAGCTGAGTTTATGGTTATTGAGGACCCTAGAAATTGTATATACAATTTTGTATAGGGAAGGATGACTTTCAAAGGGGCCTGTGACCCCAAATATGGAAAGTATTGCTAATCTTAACTCTGGAGACTGGGGAAGTCAAGAGGTTCTTTCTGCGGTGTGAAGAACTATGAGACGTAGGCTCAGCACCTATAGCTCAGCGGCTAGGGTGCCAGCCACATACACTGGAGCTGGAGGGTTCAAATTCAGCCTGGGCCTGCCAAACAATAATGACAACTACAACTACAACCAAAAAAAAAAAATCGCCGGGCATTGTGGTCCTAGCTACTCAGGAGGCTGAGGCAAGAGAATCGCCTAAGTGCAAGAGCTGGAGGTTGCTGTGAGCTGTGACTCCACGGCACTCTACCGAAGGGTAAAAAAGTGAGACTCTGTCTCTAAAAACAAAACAAAAAAAAAGTTCAATTATGCAATTAAAAAAAAAAAGACATAAAATTCTATTCAGCAGGAGGTAAAGTGTTCCTAAAGATTCAGATTGGCACTGGTTGTCCTTGCCCCGCACTATTTTGGAAACTTCATGTAGAGCTTGGGAGTTAGGTAGATATCCATGATCCCTAGCCTTTGATGATGAAGGAAGGTGGCAGGGTCTATAGATTCCAGTTAGCTGCAGGGCACTGTGGTACTAAAGAAAGATAAGGCAGATGGAAGGATTCCTTCCACCCAGGGCAAGGTTATGAAAATAGTGTATAAATCATACCACAGACACCACTGAGCAATGTTGTAAAGGATACCGGGATCCCTAGTAGGGCTTGGATGCTGTGGTTTCCTGCAGGAGAGAAGTGTTGGAGAGATTTATACAAGAGTGCTATGGATCCCAGGTGGGGAGCTGGTGACCAGGCAGAGATACTGGAGCTCACTTTTGCAGGGGACATTGAAGAGGATCCATGTGTAGTAGCCATGCTGACAGGGAGGCAGGGTGGAAGCTGGAGGGGCAGTGCAAAGAGGTAATGGTGGGGTTTTGGGGATGGGAAAGATGAGACAAGGGAGGGATCTCACCATGCTTCTGGTTTTTTGTGCTGGGGTAAGTTGAGGAGTCTGTTTCTCATTAAGTGCAGAGGAGGGTTTCATCACTTACAGGAAAATCACCCGCTTATCTGAAATCTGACCTACTTCGGGTTGGAGCCAGACAGGGCTCCTGAGTCCCACAGGGACACTCGGCTGTAGTTGGCCAAATCTGTGTATCCAGCCCAACCTCTTGAAAGGAGCATCATCCTTGCCTGCTCCCACCCCGAGGCACAGGGGGTGGGACTGAGGTTCACCCTTAGGGCATCTTAGGTGTGAGGTCAGCAGCTCCCAGTGAGTTAAGTATTTACTTTCCTGTCACTGGGTTCGGCCCTTCCCCCTGAACTGCCATACTCCCAGTATTCAGCAGTTCAGGTTTTCTCATTTTAGGGGCTGTACCTTGATGTAGTGGGAAGAGTTCTGGGCTGGGAGGCAGGAGGTAGTGAGGTGAGACCCAGTGTCTTCTGAGAATGGGCAGAGCTGAGCTAGGTACCTTGAACCATCTTGCCTCCCACCTCCTTTAGTTCTCCTCAAGTAGTCACCAAAGATGGTGTTTTATTTGGTGGTCGGAATTTCCTGGTCACTGAAAAATACTAACAGGTTAGAAAATGGACAGCTGTCATTTGGGAGGGCTTGCTGGTGACAGTAGCTTCAAGTTCTCATACTTAAACAGAAAACAGGGATGAGGGAGAGAGAAAGAATGATACTGGTTAATATTGTCATGGCAGCCATCAGTCAATGGGCAGAAAGAGTAAGGTGAAGGCTTTGGTCAGAAGGGGATCCAAATAGCCCTGGCAGGTGTTAGAGGGACTGGGACAATCTCTGGTGGGCAGTGTCAGGTTTACCAGAACACTGGAGCTGAGAGCCACAAACATCAGACTTGAATGGAGATGACAGGGTTGTCATAATGAGGGTGTTTCAGGGTTTTCAATGTCCAGGCCTCTTAGGAGGGACCCAGTCAGGTCCCAATGACAACTGAGGTGCTCAGCTACTATCTAAAGCCACAGTGTATATTGAGGGGCTAAGTTCTGTGGGGCATGGGGGAGTGGCCAGGATGCCTGGGTGCTCTGGGCTGCATCCTCTTTGTCCTTTTTTACCCCCTCTTCCTCCCTTTCAGGTGAGGACTACAAGAGGTAGTTAAGGGTGGGGCTCAGTGGTGCAGTGGTGACTGGCCAACAACCCTCCCTGAGTGGGTTTGTGGGCTTTGATGTGCTGTGCAGTTGTGACAGCTGAGTTTCAGGGGTTATTAGTAGCTTTCAATCACCCTGCTCTGAGCCAGAGTTACAGGCCCGCCTTACTGGAACCACCCACTGCACTAGTTGAGGGAGTAGACAGGGTGAAAGGGGCAGCTGATAGGGAGGACTGAAGCTGGAAGAGCCCCAGGGTCAGTGGCACTGCAGAGGGGCTGGGGCAGGAGCACAGAGCTGGCCCTGTAGTGGGTGTGTGTGTGGGGGGGGCAGTTTACTCTGCTCACAGCAAGGCCTTTGTTTCCTGGCAGGGATCTGGACCTTGGGCTGGGCTGAGCCAGTGGGGCCTAGCCAGAGGAGGCCTAGGGAGAGATGGGATGGCCAGGTGAGAAATGCCTTCCCCTCCTGGCTGGAAGGAGGAGCAGCCTGCTTACAGAACTGCCAGGCCCCTTCTTCTGTGCACGTTACTCAACTCTCCTCCCTCCTCTCAGCCCCAGGCCTTCTTGGAATTGGAGTCAGCAGATTGGGGCCATCCCCAAGGTTGAGGGGAAAGGCGGCTCCATCACCTTGTCTGCAGGGCTGGGCCTCCACTGGACAGGGGTAATAAGACCTGCCTCCTACTCCCTGTGACCTTAGTTTCCTCTTTAGTAGAAATGAAAAGTTATGTCACAAGGGTCTCTGAAGTCCCTCTAGTCCCAGCAATCCTGCTTTTCAAAGCCCTTCACTTGCACTGTCTCACTCATCAATGACCCTGTGTGCAAGTGAGGGGAATCTCTGTTTCATGGGAATATGGGATGCAGGGGCACAGAAGAAAGCTTCCCTGTCAAAGGACACCAGCCAGTTAACACAGTACCATGACAAGAACATGGGCTCTTTATGTGGAGCCAAAGGGAGATCCCTGGGTCCTGCCCTCCCCGTGGCTAGCAGGCCAGGAGCACCAAGTGCGTCACTAGGCATTTCTGCCTGTTCTATTAGACCCCAAACACTGAGAAACCCTCCCCTGTGGCTTCTGATGTCTGCCTCTGGCTGTAGAACAGGCCACTCTGCTGCATCCTTACTCTGCTACAAGGGATCAGGTGAGGGGACTCGCGGAGTCTAATCTAAGGCTTTTTTTGCACTCTCAGCCCTCCTTGATTTCAGCAAAGCCATCTGCTCTCCTCCCTTCCCCCCTGCCTCTCTCCCCATCTCTCCTCTAGGCCTGAGGTCTAAACAAAAGGAAGTGGAACGCTGACTCTGTTGATTCAGCAGTGAAGATTCTCCTTAAACTAATTAGTGCTGGGTAGAAAGGAGGCAAATTGGCCAGTCACTGGGCTGGAGCCTGTGCCAGGCTGGGGGTGCTGTGGGGCGGTGGCTGCACCCAGGCCAGGGGCCATGGCCTGGAGGGTGGATTTGGAGGGTCTTTGTGCCTTAGGCTAGTACAGGGCCCCTTGACAGAGAGGAACCCTGACAGGCACCCATTGCCTTAACTAAGTTCTCATAGGAATGAGCATGTAAGGACAGGGTGCACAGGTGGGACCACAGGAGTGCCAAGGATGGGTAGCTTCTGGACGGGGTGGCAGTCTCTGCTTTGAGCCCTGAGGACTTTCTGGGGCAGACAAAGCCCTGCCTCAGAAAGTCCCTAGTCTGAGACAAAAGTAAGGCCCAGGACTATTCCTCCAGGTGACTGGAGCCCCAGGATGTGAAGCCCTGCATAGGGGGAGGAGGCTATGGAAGTGTGTCTAGGGGCAAAGCATCACAAGAAGGACAGGAGGGTACAGGGTCCTGACTGAGGCAAAGGGCCTAAGCCCAAGATGCTAGGAAGACAGAAGAGAATCTGGAGCCATTTTAGGGGTCCCTGTAGTCTAAGAACTCACACACGCCAGTTAATAACACATCCTCCTCCTGCACGGAGTCATACTTAGCAGAAGGGTTGGGGAGGAGGAGTAGGGGCTGCCCCTCCACCACACCCCTCCCTATCCTGCCTCTCTTTCTTAACTGGGACCCTCAGGCTGTGGGGCCACCACTCTGCCCTGGCTGCCTCCTTCAAGAGAAGGAATACTTTAGAGAGGTCTGTGTCCCCTGCCTTGGTGCCTCTAGCCCCTCAGCTGACAGACCTGTGACCCTTGCCCAAGCATCTGCCCCTCTATCCCTACTGAAATGGCAGTTCAACCACTTGTCTTCCACTATATGAAGGAGAGAAGGTCGGAGACAGAAGGAACCTGGAAGACTTAGGTCCCATGGGAGGAGGCAGTTGGCGATGATTTATTAGCCAGACAAGAATCAACAAACAAGTTCTAACATCTGTTCTCACCAAACCATTCCTCAGACAACAGCAGCGTTGGACCAGGGCCCAGACTCAAAGGCTCAGGGGGCCAAGGAAATTAGACTCCAGGAGGAGAAACCAGGGCAGCAGGGGCTGGAAGTACCCTCCCGGGATGCTTGCTTTTGTCTTAGAGCATAGCCAAGCCCTGAGCCACTGGATTCCTGGGGACCCTTGGAAGGGAGCCAGGTGGCATGTCCTTAAGGGGAAATGGACCCACATTTTATCCTCTGACCTCCAGGCTTCTTTAAGGGGGACTGGACCTGTCAGGGGCCAGGGTGAAGCTAGGATCCAGCACCTGGGTCCCCATGGGCAGCAAGCACTCTGGAAAGCAGCCACCTTTCCTATCTGAGGGGATCTTTGATGTTTTCTGTGGAGAAGAATTTGTGGATGTCGGGTAAGGGACAGGGGACTACACAGTAATCAGGAAGTCTGTGTTCTGGTCCTTGACCTTGACCAAGTCACTGTCCCTCTCTGGCTTTTCTTTCTTATCTGTGCAGTGAGGGAACTGGACTTGATCAGTAAGGGCAAATGAAGTGCTGCTCACCCTCCATCCCTTACCCGTGGCAGACATCACTAATCAATCATGGTGCTATTTTCTGCTGAGTTCAGATATGTCCTTAATATCCTCTACAATGCAGTGATCTAGGCAGCCACAACCAATGGATTGATGTTGGTACGCAAGATGACACCTCTTTGCCATCCTTGCAGTAGATGATGGCTGGGGTCCTTTCCAGCTTTGCTATGATTTGTTCCATCCTTATTTCCTGAGAAGGGTGCCCAGTGTGAAGGTCTTTGGACCAGATGTTTTAAATTATTCTCCCCCAGCTCAGACTCACCAGCTACTGGGGAGGCCCAAGAGGGAACCACGCCTGTCCTTTGTCCAGAAGCAACTACCTTGAAAGATTGTGGGGAAGGGTGTGTCTCCAGGTGGATGGAAGCTTCTGGGGCAGGGCAGGCCCTTGTCTAGCCACAGAGTTCTCAGAATATAGCTGTGGTCCACCTGGACTCTGCAGAGAGAAGGACAATCCTATGTCACACTTCCAACCCTCTGCCTCTTAGGCCTATCTGCAGTCTCAAGAACCACAACATTTGGTCTTACTAGAATTTGGCCTCCAGTTAGGGGGTCTAAACCTCTCTCATTTATTCATTCAGCAAACATTTCCTGAGCACCTGCTGTATGCCCAGACACTGTGCTTTGGAGACAGAGGCTAAGTCCCAAGCTTGCCTTCAGAGGGCTCACACTCTACTGGGAAGGGGGATGGGGAGATGAGAAGAGACCAGTGGCCCAAGGTGATCAGTGGCAGGTGTGTGTGTGTAAAGCACAGTCTCTGGCCAGTTCAGGGAGGACTTTCCAGAAGCGAAAGGCACACTGGTCTTGAATGACTAAAAGCTCAGTGGGAAGACAAACTTGCAGGAAATTGCTGCAGCTAGACGGACTGGAGGGTGCAAACTGAGGAGGCTTGAAAACACTTGGTGGTTTGGAGAGATGTGAATGTTCTAGGAGGAGGGACGTGAAGGCTAAGAAGGAGGGACACCCCACTGAAGCATGGAGGCCTCATGGGCCAGGTAGCTGCTTCAGAAAGACCATTCTGATCTCCTTGGGGCAGAGGGATCAGAAGTAGAAAGATTGGTGGTAGGAAACTTGGTTAAGAAGCTCTTAGAAAAGTCCAGATGAGAAATAATGGGGTTGGAGCTGGGGAAAGGAAACATCTATTGGCAAGAGACCCAGCAAGAATTTCTGGCTCATGAGGGGGACTGGATGACAAGGGAGGAGATCTTGAGGGAGCCCTGGGATGCTGGCTTGGGTAGCTGGAGGGCTGGAGTAGCTGGTAGTTGGCTGACCAGTCAGGATAGTCAACATGAGAGGGAGCAATCTGGGGGTGAGGGTGACAGTGGTGTTGGCTGTGTTGAGTTTGAGGGGCTATGGGATGCTGAGGAGCTGACCAGAAGCCCAGAGAAAAGTTTAGGTGGAGACATGGAATTGCAGCATCAGCTTGAGGACAGTAGTAGTTGGCAGGGTATGGGTGGGCACAAGCAGTCCTCACAGCTAAGGGGAGTTGAGGCAGTGGAAGGGGCAGGGAGGTGGGCTGGGGAAGGGCCTGAAGAGGGGACAGAGGTAGAGGGAGAGAATGGACACAGCTAGTGGGCCTAACTTGGAGCAGGAGACACTGACTTGATCAGGAAGGAGACAGGGAGTGGGGGAGACCAAGGGGGTGTGCAGAAGGACTCTAGGAGGACAGATGCCCCTCCCCTGAGCTCATCTGAGATGACAGAGGATCCCAAGCACCCTTCATCTCCAGGATGGCAGGGCCATGAAGGCCAAGGAAGAGAGCCAGAGATGCATGGGGTGGGGCCTGCTGGACAAGATGGACATGGATCAAAGTGCTGGCTCAGGTGCGGGGAGGCTGAGGGCATTTGCCTGGGGCTTCTATTTTCTCTGTGGAGTAGGAAGGGTAGGGGCTTGACAATGATGAGGTAGGTCTGAATGGCTGAAAAAGGATTTCTGGCAGCTGGGACTATGCTGTTCCTTCCCACATTGCCTCAGACCTCTGACCTTCACCCTGACCCAGGCATTTGCCCTCTCCAGTTCAGCTTACAGGACAATCTTGGACTACCCTTTCCCTGCACTGCCATTTACCTGGCTTCCTGGGACAGGCCTGGACTGGCACTTCTGCAGCACGGGTGGGGACAGAGGGCCTTCACCTTCTACCTCGGCGTAGATGTTGCTGGGGGCCTCCCCAGGGCTTCCCCGGCCCATGGCATAGAAGGCGATAGGTTCGTCAGGCTCATGGTAGATAGGGTTGGTGGGCTTGAGAGGTGTGGCCAGGCGGGGTCGAAGAGAGGGGCTTGTGTAGGCTTCCGGGGGCAGCTGAGGTTTGGTGGGGATGGGAGGCCTGGGCCTGGGTGGCTGGGAGGGCTAGGAGAGAGAGCAAGGCCCCCAGTAGAGTTAGGGGAGAGCCTCCTTCCTGCTGGCCCCCCACCTCCCTCAGTGGCCTCTCTCCTCTTTTTGTTCCCTGGCTCCTGTCCCTCCCTCAACCCCTCCAGCCAAATAATACCTCCTTTGGTTCTGAGTTCTTCCCTTTTTGTGTTGGGGCTGGGACCTGCCCCTTTTTAATGATTGGGCTGTACTGAAAGTTTGGGTTCCGGCTTTTGCTTCCAGAATCTGGTTCTTCAGTCCTCAGGAAAAGTCCTATGGGCTCTGGAGTCTGCTGGGAAAGGAGGAAGTTGGAGGGATTTGATTCAAGAGACGGCAGGATTGGGGGTAGGCAGGAGACCCTGAAGGATAGAATACTCTGGTCCAAGTGGAGGACGGGGGAGAGGAGATAGACTCAGGAATGTGGCCTGGACTGTGTTCCCTAGGTGAGGAAGAGGAGATGGAGATGGCAAGGAAACCTGGAGTGGATGGAGGTGATCATACTCTGGTCATAGGCTGTAATTAGCATTAAACTTATTTTCTTTTGGAACACAGGGTCAGGCCAGTCTCCATTTATGTCTATGATTGTAAAAATGCAACAAGGCTTTAGAAGTCTTTAGCTTAAAAGTTATTGGCTTGGGGACCTAGCTCCATGAAAGTTGACAGCTGTGCACGTTTATTTCTATGGGTATAGAAGCTTAATTTATGGAGATATAAAGTAAAATTAAAAAGGACAGAGACTGCCTTGGGAGAGGTGAGTCTTCCAGAGGAAGGTTCTGTCTGTAGTGGGTGGCTTTCGGCTCAGCTCAGCCCGGCATTCTATTATTTATTTATTTATTTATTTATTTATTTGAGACAGAGCCTCAAGCTGGGTAGAGTGCTGTGGCATCACAGCTCATAACAACCTCCAACTCCTGGGCTCAAGCGAGTGTCCTGCCTCCACCTCCCAAGCAGCTGGGACCACAGGCGCCCGCCACAGCACCCGGCCATTTTTTGGTTGCAGCCATCATTGTTGTTTGGCGGGCTGGGCTGGGGATTAGAACCCACCACCTTAGGTGTATGTGGCTGGCGCCTTAGCCGCTT
>CAUYQV010189773.1:0-35451 GCA_963574575.1 Galagoides demidoff
CCAAAAAATAGCCGGGCATTGTGGCGGGCGCCTATAGTCCCAGCTACTTGGGAGGCTGAAGCAGGAGACTCGCTTGAGCCCAGGAGTTGGAGGTTGCTGTGAGCTGTGATGCCATGGGACTCTACCCAGGGTGACAGCTTGTGGCTCTGTATCAAAAAAAAAAAAAAAAAAAAAGACTGATGACAGTCAAAAACCTGATCCAAAACTTTTATTGGCCATAAATAACAACATTGCTGTAGTGCTCTCATTTTTATTTATTAATTAAGAAAGATCATGAAGAAGGATAAAAGAAAGTAGCCTGGTGAAGAAGATGATGAAGTACTACCAGATTTGAAGAATTACTTATTAATATAGGTCTCATTCGTGTCCTCTAGATTATAGCACAATAACCTGTTTCCTGAGACTTCTTCAATAATGTTCCCTAATTTCTTCAATCAGTAGTAGGTTTTGAGTTAAATATCATTTCAAAACACTCAGCAGAGGACTCTGTGTGTGTGTGTTTCTCACATTGACCTCTATGTCTTTTTTTTTTTTTTAAATGCTATTTTCAGTTTTGTAATTCCAGGTCCCAGGAATAATGAATGGTTAAAAATGCAGACACTACCTGGTAATTCCTGTCTTCTCTGTCAAGCTGAGTGGTTATTTATAGAGTTATGAGTGATCAGAGTTTGGTGACTTATATTGACACTGGGAAATAGGACACCATAAATTGAGAAAATCTAATTAGATGTAATACTTTAAAATCGGGGGAAAAAAATCCCAGAAGTTCTCATACAATCTTGATAGCAATAAAAAGTGGGATTATTTTCAAAGGTCAATTTAACAACATCATTCAAAGCCATTGGTTCATATATATTTCACCAGTAGCAATTTAACCTAATGATTTATTGACATATTTCCGCTAAGATTATTCTGAAATATTGTTGTGTAGTTAAAACAAATGGGAAACTATTTGACTCAGTGATAGAACAGCTAAAATAAAATCTACTAGTATGGGGATGAGGTATTCGTAATGCCAGATGAATGTTCATAATGGAAATACTATTATGTATAATAATATCTTATCATGCAAAGAGAGAAGTGCTTAAGAATATATTTGGGAAATTTCTATTTCAAAAAAAGGTAAAACCATGCCCACATTTCAATTGTTGCTGAGTCAGAACAAGAAATAAAGACTTCAAATTACTTATTTTAAAACTTTTGATGTTGGTTTTTTTTTGTGTGTGCTCCATGCATTTGTTACACTGATAATTTAGATTAAAGAAATTGAGACCTCAAAGAATTATGTCAGTTTTAATGAATGTCCATGCAAGTCTCAATGATAAACACCTAAAATTCAGACTATTCAAAGTCTCCAATTGTTTGAAAGGGTAATTCAAACTCTGCTGACAGTTTTATTTTACTGCCATATTAGAGCAATATTATATAAATTTTGAGAATGCCTAATTAGGTGAAAGTTAAGAAATTACTTTTTAGGTTAACTTGATAACAATGCCAAGATTTAAATTTATAGCAAACTATGTACTACAAAACTATAGATTTTACTTGGGAACTAAGGCTACTATAACTGAATTAAATAAAAACTCAGTATCCTTATCGCTTTGTGAACACTTATTTCTAAACACAGGAAATGTTTACAAAACATAATCGACTATTGTTAAGCTTCCATCTTTTCCATTAACATTTAAATTTTCCAATAATAGGGGTTTCCATTTTTTTTGATCCAATTACCATTCTCCTCCTGAATAATTAGAATGTCAAGGGAAAATAATTGATTTAGATTTTGTTGCCTCATTACACAAATATAAATGTTGCTTGTACAAATGCAACCAGTCCTCCTGTTTTCTGCTCGTGTGTATCCAAAAATGATCACATTGGCCGAGTCAACATAATATACTAATGATGCCATATGCGTGATTATTCATTATCACATATTGGAGATCACAAATAATTCTAATAAAACATTCATCATCATTCATAAAAAAAATTATAGCCAAAATAGGAAACATGTTACTTAATATCATGTTTCTTTCTGCTACGGACAAATAGGATTATTCAATCTGTGCTGAGAAATTACACACTAATCCTCAGATCTAATTTCAGTGACCCAGATGACTAAGAAATCATGACTCAGGGATTTGGAAACTAGCAGAGAATCACTGTGAATTTTATATGGCCCCTGCTGCATTATGCTACAGAAATTATCTGATAAAAACTTTGTTTCCTTGTTTGATTATCTCACCTGTAATATTTAAAGGAAACACACAACTAGACATTTTAATCACAGGCTAGAATAGCTATAAAAATAAACAAATCAAATAGAAATACAAATAGTGATAAACATGTGTTATCTGTCTGGATATATATAAAAATAAATAGAATTTGAATTGAACAAAACTTTTCCATACTATTGTGTATGCCATATGTGAAAAATAAATGTAGCTTATTTACTATATCAGGAATACTCCTGATATATGAGTTCAATGGAAGATACAGAAATCCAGAAATAATTACAAAGCCCTTCCCATTTGACAAAAGAAAAAAGAAGACCACATCAACACAATCTTGGACACATTTATAATTTGTTCATAGGGAACTATTTATCATTTTAGTTTTCAATTTTGTTATCCACTTATAAGCTAAATGTCATAATCAAAGTTGTCCAGTTCACTTAGTGAGCCATAAATTGAATTTGACCTTCCAATTTAAATCTTTTCAAGTTAATGTAGATTAAAATTAGTGGGTGTAAAAAGTATTATTTAAATATACAAATAAGTATCAAAATATTTACCTGCCAATTCAAATGGATTTAAGGCATTAGATTAATGAAGCGTAATTTCTTTATATTTTATCATTTTTAATCTAGTGAGGAAAGAAAAAGAAGGACGGCTTTTAAAAAAGAATTTATTTTTCTATTAAGAAAAACTTGTGATATTTTTAAAATGTCTAACTTGCTCTAATCCGCTAACTAATAAGCAGTCTCAAATCGATGAGACAGGAGGAACTCAAATATTGTCAAAAGACAAAACCTACCCAATACCAAAAATCCTTGTACAGAATAAGCTTTGCGAGCCAAAAAATACTTGCTGAGAAACAGAACTGTGAAATTTGCAACCTGGAATTTGAAATCTTTGGCCGTGAGGCATCTCTTTGTTCCAATGCAGTAAAACCTAACCCCAAATCCTGGCAGTTCAGGGAGACTCATGATGTCGGTAGACAGTGGTGGAAGGTAGATAGGATGAGGAAAATACAGTTCATCATAATGGGGCAAGGCAGGAGATGTGTGGCATGATTCAAAAAATCTAGGTCCCCAGTCTATTATGTGATTTTATGACGTCCAAGAACACTGGTAATTACTTATCCAAACAAATTCCTCCCACGATGAATATTTTGTTTCTAAATACATGTATTTATTACTAGTGATAAACAATATAAAGCACCTTAGTGAAGTCTATTATTTCCTTTTAAAACTTTTCCCATTTATTTTGTTTTGGGTTAACATGAGATAAAAAAAAACCTAAGCTTCATACACTGTCTACTACAGGCCAATCTTGGAAGCTTTCAGATGTTATGTGACTCCACCCTCTTCTTATCAGTCCACAAGACAAATATTCACATACTCACACACTATTTTTTTCATCTGATCATGAAAATCCCTTGCCAAGGGAATACTTTTAGAAACTTGGTATGTGAATACAATTCTACCTAACTCATATCTCTTACTAATGAAATGTCAAAAAGGGCTTTTGGAGTTGATCTTCTCTGATTTACCAGTTTGAATCAGATTCATGTTAATATTTCTTTCTACACATCAATGTGGATTTGCAATTTAGTACAAATTGTGTACTGGGGAACCAGCCCGGACACGCTATAGGTCTCCTTTCTTGCGACCTGGTGGGGCCAGCGACCAATGTATTAGGATTAGGATTATTAGGAAAATTACAGAGAATTAACAAAGACATAGACAAAGAGATCGTTTTAAGAGCAGGGAGGTGGCACAGCCTTCTTTGTGAGGCTTCCAGTATGCTGCCTCAAGTATCAGGCTAGCTCTGTATTGATTTCATACGTCAGTGTTTCAATCATAAATCTCATGAAGGCAAGAAAAGCAATCGGGCCATGGTTCTTGATGCACTGGCATTTCTATTAACTAGATTAATTCTGTAACTAATTATGTTAATTGTATGGATTTACTTGCTGCTTTTTATTGTTTTAAGGTATTTACAATCTTAACAGAGTCTTGACAGGTAAACAGTTAGAAGTCTGACTCCAGGAAAAAATTCTAGCTCATCCACAGTCACACATCACAGATGTGATGTTTTAATGCTCTCACAGGCTGGGGTCCAGGCAGATAGACTCCTCTGGCCAAACTAAGTGAGAGAAGAAAAGAAATATGTCATCTCCTTATCTGGTCTGGACCAAATCTTCCTGTGTTGAACAAGGTTCAAAGATTCCACTTTCTTTATTCCCCCAAAAGCACTCTCCCGGGCACCAGCCCCATCCTGGCAGAGAATGGCCTCAAAGCCAGTAGCCCAGGGCTGTGCAGCAGTGGTGGAAGGATGGGGAATGTTCCGGCTGCAGAATACTAAGTGACACAGTCTCGCGCTTTGTGCTCAAAGCCAGGAAAGTTATTCCAAATCAATATTTCCTATTACTGTTTTTCCTTCTGTCTATACTCTGCAATCCTACTCCTAATTTAATTTCTAATCTACTTACAACTAATAATTGAATATTGGTTTCAAGTTTATAAAATCATTATTACTAATAATGCAAGCACATCAAGATATGACTCTTCCATTAAGTATTCCCACCTGCACTCTTCGGTATTTAAATTCAACACACATATGTATACATAATAACATATATAAAGACACATATTATGAATATAGTTTTATTAATATGTCAGATTGAGACCAACTGACTATTGTAAGGAACATGCTCTGTTTTTCCGTTTTGAAAGGATAATTTCACATAGTAATTGTGTTATTTTGCTAGTCTTATTTAATGGATAAAACTAAGTATAATTTTATCTGTGATTTTTCTATTTTGAGTGGTCATGCTATATTAATTCAATGTATTACAATTAGTAACATTAATTATGATGAAGTCTTTAATTTTCAACGTGTTTTGGGGGCAGGGTTTTATTTTAATTTTACAAATGAGGTAAGTCAAGCTCAAAGGTCAAGTTTTAAGTTACATAAGCATCAGATGAAATATTAGATTCAAGGGTCCGAACTTCTCACTACTTACCCACTAGTCCATAACTCGAAGGTCATTTTTAAAGGCATATTTTGTGTACTACTCAATGCAAAATTATTTTATTTTTACCTGACTCTGAAGTACTTTTTTCAGAGTGATCATTTTAGGGACCAGATTTTGAGCATATGTCAACATAAAAGATGATGATGACATACATAATTATGATAGATTGCCTGCATTTTTGATCTGAATATAGGTTTCAAACAAACTCACTTTCCTGCTATTATATTTAGGGAATTGTTCAAACCACTTGCAGTGTGAGTTAGCTGTGTTACCAGCTGTCTTCCTAGTTGTTGATAAAGATAAATCACTCTCAGGTGTTTATTATTTCTTTGTGTTAGGAACATTCCAAATCCACATTTTTATTTTAAAAGATCATTTCATTCTTTCTTTTCACCCCTTTTCTGTCTTTCCACACCTGAGTCCTCCTCTGCAGCCAAACACATCTTAGACCTGCCATCAGGAGTAATAATCAGCTGTAACACACTTTAATGCACTGATGTCTTATATTATCTTATTCTGAAATTTTATGGAATACGTATCTTTCATTTTATTGACATTTTCAAACCCTCATTTATATTTTCAATACTCAAACTTTTGCTCCACAAGCCTACTATATTTCTTCTCTTCTTTTATGCCTGTTCTGTTCAACTTTATGCCCCTCTTTCTCAGATTGGATCCAGTAACGTAATGCCTTTGCTTGTCATCTTTCCATGTTTTTAATATGACCATATTTCCTATAATAGTATCATTTATGATATAATAATAATCACTTTAATTAACTCTTCTATGTCAGTTGTTCTAAAGTCTTCAATGTAGCAATATAGCAGAGTCACACTTTTTTCTTCCTTCCTTTTTTTTTTTTATTGCAATTTTTTGCCAAGGCGCAGTTTAAACCCACTATGTCTGGTATAGGGGGCCTGTGCCCTACTCTTTTGAGCCACAGGTGCCGCCCCCACGCTTTTACTTTATCACTATTCTCATCAGTCTGAACTGATTGTTAATCTCTTCCTAAGCATTTTAGGAGATATATAGGTACATTAACCTGACATTTTCATTCATCTCCCTTAATAAATCAATAAATCCAAGTATTCTGGTTGATTATACTTTGTTATAATTTGTTTTTCTTAAGCATATTCAAAAATATATAGGATGTTAACTTTTCAACAAATTGAGAAAAAATTCATCCAGGGCACTCCACACTCTAACTTCATTGTCTGTGGTATTTCAAACAGATTCCTAATCTTGGCAATACAGAATGTGTCCTTCCCTGTACTCTACTATGCTATTTCATGCTCCATGGAACTTATTACTTAATATAATTGTACTAGGAGAAGATGCGTGTTCTGATATCCTCGTGTACATTATTCTATCTCCATGTTAGTCATGTGTTATTAAAGATAGATGTCACGATGTTCTATGACTGCATATGTCACCATATTTGAATGCATCCTTCAATAACCTAACCATTGACAAAAAGACATAATTTCAAATTACTAGATCACTGTCATTGTGCCGTCATTACTGTTATTTTAAATATTGATAATATATTGCAGACCTACAATGTGAAAACTGCGACACAATCTTTTAATTGATCTCTGTTACTGCACTGTGAGAAAGGCATGTAAAGTAGTAAAAAGTAAAACATCTGAAGCTTATAGAGTTGAGGTAAATTGTTAAAAGTTGTATAGCTAACTAAGTTTCAGATTCATTCCTCAGACCCTATTTATCTTTCTAAAAAATAATATGCATACACTGAATTTTCAAACAACTATCTTCGATTTAGGTACATTTTAATAGTCCTTTAATTTTATTGTACATTATATATATAGTAATATATATATATTACTCTAGGATTCTAAAACATGGCTTACCATGAAGTGGGGCTGATTTTTCAATCCTGCCTATCATTCTTTCTGTAATCTTACTATGCAAACAAAAATGATGTGGTATGCCTGATCTCTTCATTAAATAATTTGTTCACTCTTCAAGAATTTAGAAAAACAGTGGCATTACCAAAATTTTCATAGCATGTGTCTGTACATACTTGATAATCTGTTGCTCTTTTTCTGTTATTTTGTGATTTGTGAAAAATGTTGTATTGTTCACCTGAAATTCCAAATATTTACATTTATTTTTATATATTTTATTTCCTTTTAAAATATTATGGGAAATATATTTTTGCATTTAAAATTCAAACTAGTTATTAGTACTGCATAGAAATATAACAAGTCAATTTGTTATTCTTATAATAGTTAATCTTTACTTTGATTCACTTGAACTTTTTATGCAGTTAGTAATGCATTTTAGAGCTAGTATACCCTTAATTTTTCCAATTATTTGTTTGACTTGTATCAGGTAGTACCACAGAAGCTCTGGAATTTGGACTCTCTCCACTGGGTAGATGATGGACTACAATTTTCCTGTGTATTATTATTTAAACTGTCAAGTTGCACATTTGTGTTCTAGTTCAGAAAGATTTCAGTCTGTGATATCTGTTGTTATATCTCCTTTTTTGTTTCTGATGGAGCTTTTTAGATATTTTACTTTTCTGCTTCTGGTTAATCTGGCCGAAGCTTTATAGATTTTATTTATCTTTTCAAAGAACCAACTCTCTGGTTCATTAATAGTCTGAATGATTATTTGATTTCAATTTCATTTATTTCTGATTTAATTTTCGTTATTTCTTTTCTTCTGCTAGTTTTGGGATTAGATTGCTCTTCTATTTCTTTAAGATACTTAGGTTGTTGATTTGCTCTCTTCCTGTTTTTAGCATGTAGGTATAATTTCAATTCTTTTGATTTTGTTGAGGTTTGATTGTGTCCTGGCATATGGTTTATTGAGAATAATATATATTCCTTTCCTTTGGGATGGGGTGGTCTGTATATGTTTATTAAGCACAGTTGTTCTAGAATTGTGTTTCAGTCTCTTGTATCTTTGTATAGTTTCTGTTTAGAGGATCTTTCTAGCTCTGTAAAAGGGGGGTTAAAGTCCCCTGTTATTATGGTGTTGTGAGGTATCATATTGCTCGGACCATTTAAGGTCTGTTTCAGAAATCTGGGAGTATTTAAGTTGTGTGCATTTTAATTTAGAATTAAAATGTCTTCTTGTTGTATGGTTTCCTTAACCAATACAAAATGTTAATATTTGTCTTTTTTGACTTTAGTTGCTTTAAATCCACTTGTATCTGAAAATAAGGTTGCAATCCCTCATTTCTTCTTAATTTCCATTGGCCTGATATACTGTTTTCCATCCCTTCACCCTGAGTCTAGTTTTATCCTTTGAGGTTAGATGTGTTTCTTGGATGCAAATATGGATCACTTCTGCTTTGTTATCCAATCAACCAGTCTGTGCCTCTTCAACGGGGATTTCAAGCCATTAACATTTACTGAGAGATTCGCTAAATGTGATAGAATTCAGTTCATCTTATTTTGTGATTGTCCTTTGCTTAATGTTATCCTTTGCATCACTGTGGAAAATGGGATTTGTCATTTAGTTTTTGGGTGTTTACTTTGCTGATGGTCCATTGTGATGGTTAGTATAGAGAATAGATCTGAGTATTCTCTGTAGAGCGGGACTTGTGGTAAACTTACTCAAAGTTTGCATATCAGTAAATGATTTGATTTCATCCATTTTAAAGCTTAGCTTAGCAGGATATAGAATTTTGGACTAAAAATTGTTTTGTTTAAGAATGTTAAAGTTGGACAACCATCATCTTCTGGCTTGAAAAATTTCAGTTGAGAAGTCTGCTGTCACCTGATAGATCTGTCCCAGTAGGTCAGTGGTACTTACTTCTGCCTGCTTACAGGAGTGTCTTAACTTTGAACAAGTTCATTACGATTTGTCTTGCAAAGCTCTGTTTCAGTTGAGATGACCTGGCTTTTGATATCCCTCTGAAAGGAGTATGTCAGAATCTTTGGTGATACTTGCAAAATATTTATTTATAATATCCTCTAGTATGACTTCCATTCCTTTGGGTGTTTCTTCTTCCCCTCCTGGGATACATATAATTTGTATGTTTGAACACTTGGTGAAGTTCCATAGTTCTCTGAGGAACTGTTCTGCTTTCTCTCTCTTCTTTTCTGTCTCTTTAACTGCCTGTGTTAGCTCCAGACACTTGTCCTCAAGTTCTGAGATTCTTTCCTCTCCATGGTCTAATCTGCTATTGAGACATTCTACTGCATCCTTGATTGACTCCTTCAGTCCCTCAAGCTCTGCCATATCCTTTCTATATTCTTTATATCTTTCGTCCATTTTTATTCTGTTTTTCCACTTTCTCATCAATTCCCTTTATTGCCTTTGCCATACATATTTTAAATTCCCTTTCTTTCATTTCCATTAAATCTTTATGCATGAAATCCTCTGCAGTGGCTACCTCATGATTACTTGGAGGGGTTCCTTTGTTCTGTGTTTTCATGTTAACAGAATTTTGTGATGATTCCTCCTCATGTGTGTTTTCTTGTTCACTCCCTTCAACTACTTTTTCATCTCACTGCCTCACTTACTTTAAATTACCTGGTTTCTGGCTCAGTGCCTGTGGCTCAATAGGCTAAGGCACCAGCCACAATACACCTAAGGTGGCGGGTTCGTATCCCCAGCCCGGGCCTGCCAAACAACAACGATGGCTGCAACCAAAAAAAAATGGCCGGGCATTGTGGTGGGCGCCTGTGGTCCCAGCTACTTGGGAGGCTGAGGCAGGAGACTCACTTGAGCCCAGGAGTTGGAGGTTGTTGTGAGCTGTGATGCCATGGCACTCTACCCAGGGGGATAGCTTGAGGCTCCGTCTCAAAAAAAAAAAAAATTACCTGCTTTCTGAGCTTAGGGATTGAAGAGGCCTTTAGGTCTAAGGCCTGAAGGAAGAGAAGGGCAATGAGCAAGAAAGGAGAAATGAAAAAAATATATATATATGGAAAAAAAAAGAAAAGGTAGGTGAAAGGAAAGAGTTAAAGAAAAGGAGAGAAGAAGGTCAGAAACAGGGAAAGAGAGAGACAGGAGAAATGGTGGGCTTTTGGCAGGGTGCTTTGACCCACACCCACAGCTCCAGAACTTTGGGTGCCGAGGTGAATGGGTCCTCCTGACCTGCTTGCTCCCAACCAGGGCCTGATCACTTTGCCAGCATTCAGTACCCACAGGATTAGGATCCCAAAGTTCTCACCAGATCTCTCAGGTGCCATGTCTTGACCTTCCAAATAGTTTCCCCAGTAACAAAGTAGTTTTCCCTGGGGGGGTGGGCAAACAGCTAACGCCAAAGATGGCTGCCTGAGCTCAGCAGCACCAGAGCCAGCTGTCTACTAGGACCCTGGAGACTGTTTCTACCAACTGGCTTTCCCACAGTGGCAGCCTGCCCACAGCTAAGCTGATGGGAGCTTTACTCCACCCAACACTCAGTCTCAGCTGCCTGATGCTGCTTGAGTTCCCTTGCTCATCCAAGCCCCTCCAAGGTGCTCCAAGGAGCAGTTCAGTCCAACAACAAAAATATGAAAGGCTATCAAACCCATGGCATGTTGCAAAGAAATATTTCATGGAGATTGGAGTCAATCAATCATACAAATGAATGTTTTCTTATGTAACAAAATTGCCAGAGCCACAACTGTGGTTGGTGAGTGGCCATCAGCATTTCAGCATTGACATTAGACCCCCACCAGTAAAAAGACAATGAGCTGTTGAAGGTTCAGATGATTGTTCATAGGCTTTAGCAATAAAGTATTTTTAATTAATGCATAGATATTTCATGAACATGTTATTAAATCAATTCATAGACTACAGTACAGTATAAGCACATCATATATATATGCTCTGGAAAACCAAAAACTCCACATGACTTGCTTTATTGCAGTGAACTGAAACCCAAATTGCAATATCTCTAAGATATGCCTGTATTAAAATTCTGCATTCTGTTCTATTGCTAACTATATTGAAAATATAGCCCATATTAACATGAGGCATGTAAGTTATGGCAACCTCATTAAACCCAATTCATTTTGTGTTCTAAACTCAGTTCAAAATCAAGTTTTATTTATTCTGCAACATAGTATGTGATAAATTTGTATCTGCCTCCATTTTAGAGTTCATTATATTTAATTTTCCATTTGTATTGTACTTCAATAAGACTAGAAACTTACATATTTATACTTTTATGAGATGAGAAGTATATTCTGTTTCTCTTTAAATTTCCATTGTATAAATTGAAACAAAATTTGCTGCAACAATAGTTATGAGATGTTACATAAATTAATAAAATATGAACCAATAAGCGTCTAATGGCTTTCACCATATATCATATATACCCAAATGCATTATTAAACAATGTGTTCATTTTAGCTGAATATTAGTCCAGAAATGTTAATACCTTCCTAAAGATAATACTGTGGGTTATTTAGTTTTGTGAATTTCACACTATCAACCGGAAGCTGAAGTTGCATTTAAAGATAATCCTTCAGTTTGTGAATAGTGAAAAAAATACGTTATTATTATGTACATTAATTCTAGATATATAAGAGAAAACTGAAAGAGCATAAAACCTGTGTCTTCATTACATTTATTATGTAGAGGTAGAAAACCAAATATATCTGAAAGTAAGAAAGCTTACTTTCTTTTTTACATCAACAATAGTTAATGTTTATTGAGCAGCTATCACATATCAGGCATAGTTCTCAATTCTTGTTCATTTTACAACTTCCCTGCCCAGAATTCTACCATTTGCTGAGAGCACAACTTTTCCCTTTGAAGACGTGGTGCCCCATGAATGCACTGCTCTCTTTTCAGTTCTGTGGACGTGGGCTCCATTGCTTCCTGAGATTAGTTCACAAATCTCCCCTCCACATCTCTGAGCAACAAAATCAAGCCCTAAGGGGCAGGATCTGGCCTGTGGGACAACTGCCCTGAGTGTCTGCTCCCTCTGGGAAGAAGGACACTGGTGGACCTGTCTTGTGGCTACCCCAGTATAATCCTATAATCCTAGCAACTGCCACACCTGGAAGGAGGAAACTCCAGGGGTCAGGCAGTTTAGGAATAATAGGATCTTGAAAATGACTGGGATTAGAGTAACCTAAAGCCTATTATCATATCAAAGTTGTTCCAGGGTAATGCCTGAACTTTGAGGAAGAGACACTTCAGATAGCATCAAAGGACAGGACCCAAGACCATTACCAAAGCCTTTTTTTGTTGCATCAAGGAACCTGTTTCTTGGCAAATGTTTTTTGCTCTGCAAACCTGTCTTTCTGTTTTTCTCAGTGAATTTTGTTTCACACTTTCCTTGATTTTGGTGGGTCTGGTTATTTTTTGGGCAAGAGCACACCAAGAACCAAGAACACAGACAACTGCCTGAGCCCTGACACAAGCAATCCTTAGTCCCCCGCAGGTCTTTAAGAGAAAATATTTAAGCGGCTCTCTCTGCAGAAGCCCCAGTGTTGTGGATGCACCAATAGGTGGGAAGCATCAGCTCCTGTGAGCCCTGCCTCAATTGTCTTGGTAACAGCCCTGGGCAAGCGAAAGGAGGGGAAGAAAAGAGTCTGAATGGAGAAAAGGTAGCACTCTGGTCATCTTTGTCTCTTCTTCTGGAAGGCAGCCCATTTGGAAAGTACAGAGTCTGGGGTCACACAGATGCCCAGAAACCCACCAGCCCCTAGGGGGCCAAGAAGGGAAATGTTTGTGTGGGAATAAGCAAGATGAAAACTGAGGGCTGAATCCCCTTTGGGGAGGACAAAGGTGCACAGTCATTGGAGAAGCTCTATGGTGCCTGCCATCTTGGTTTGGGTCTGTGTTGACAAAACACACCCTAAGTGAGCTCGCAGACTAGGGCTTTTGTCCTCGAGAAGCTCCCAGTTTACTGGAGGTAGCAGCTTTTCGGTTTGTGAGGGTACAAAGGCTCTTTCACAGCTTGGAAGCCTGCTGACTGCCAGAGATGAGAGGGAGAAAGAAACCATTCACTTAGCCTTCATACAGGACTCCAGGCCTCCTGGGGCTTGTCCTCTGCTTATTTTTTTTATCTCCTTCCTATTCTGCTCCACAATTTATTCCCATGGAAATTCTTGTGGTTTATGGCACTTTTCTTTCAGAATTATACCCAATCTATAATTATTTGTTTGTTTCTTTTTCATCTAAATTGTTACCTTCTCTCTGAGATGATCTGGCAGCTGGTGTCTCTTGGTCAGCATCTTCTTAAATAATTAATTTCAAAGTCTGGATAGTAGACAGAAAAGGTATTTCAGACCAGGATTTTTCTAATAATAATCCCCACAAGACTATGGTTCTAAATCATTGACTTTTCCTTGGTTTTGATGGTCATTGTGATGACTTCACCCAAATTGCTGTGGTAAGGAACACCAAACCTTCTTTATACACACTCCTAACATCACCCTGCTATCAAGTATAGTATGCTTTGCTAAAGAAAATATTCTCTATGTCTTCCCAGAGAGCATAGTTATCTGTGGGATAGAATATGTGGATGAAAAATTCTCTGAGCTTTGTATTTTTTCTTTTCTGTGATAGAAATCCTTATATTCTTTCCTTACAATTTTCCATGAATTTCTCCAAGTTTTAGGAGCAATTATAGCAGAATGACCACACCATTTCTTAGGGATATTGCTAATGAGTTAAATTCTGAATCTGAGAATAGAGCCTCCATGTCAATAAACTCTCCAATGTCTAATTGTATGTTCTATTCTTTATTCATAGCTCTCATTATTGAGTCCCATTCACGGCGTTCTGCTTGACATTGATCTTGCAGATACATCAAGGGCTATTCTCTTTCCAACCATATTTGTTCTGGCACATAACTGGCTGAATTATGATATGACTTCTCGCTACTTATTTGTCTATGGTTCAGGTGGGGAGAAAGGGGCACATTCAAAAAGGATGTGGCTTTTATATTAGGAGATATCTTTCCGCTTTAGACTAAATCAAGGAGTTCTTGCCTTTTGCTTAGAAGGAAAGATCACTTATACAGGCATGAAAGATCAGGAGAATTATGGAAATTGACTGTTTTAGTTGTATCATCCTATGTTCTCATCTCATGTTTATGATTTTACTCTTCGAAAGCCATGGCCTTGTATTTGGCACAGGTATCTTGGCTAGTCTGAAAACTTAAACTTCTTTAGAGTTGCTATTCTGATGAAGTCCTGATATGGGTACTGAGATTTCTCTGCATTTTGACTTCGGGAAATGAGAAACTTTTCATATGCTGACAAGGAGGTCCCTGGATTTCATATTTAATTTTATCAATGACTAATCAACCTCAACCTTTAAGTTTTTTTTCTCCAGAATATCAGTTGCCCTAAGCAATGCCCCATGCAGTTCTACTGGGCATATAATTATTATTTCCCTCACATTTCTAAATAATTGGTACAGAATGATTACTAGTTTACCACTAATATAAGTTAACTGCCTTGAGAGTTTTAAAAATTACACTAATTTTTTTTTTGTTTGTTTGTTTGGTTGGTTGGTTTTGTAGCTTTTTGGCTGGGGCTGGGTTTGAACCCACCACCTCCGGTATATGGGACTGGAGCCCTACTCCTTGAGCCACAGGCACCATCCAATTGTACTGCTTTTTAATACCAGGGACTATCCATGGTTCACTTACTATCAGAGATATAGTCCTTATCATCCTAAACAACAGGTGATTCACATCCAAAATGCTTTATTAATATCTACCTTTCTGGGTACTAACATTGGAGTTTGGTTTTCTCAGAATAAAGATTCTATAATAGCAGGAAGTTCACTGCACAGTTATCTTGGAGTAAGATATAAAATTGGACACTGTAGATTTTATTGGAGTGGAAGTTCTAACCTATCTCCGCTGGAAGAAAAGAAAGAAAAATTGTTAGAGGGAGACATAGGGCTGAAATGTAGTCCCAAGTCCCAAGCCAAGAGCAAAGGGAGGTCTGAGGCAGCGATGGTGCTGCACACTTATTCCAGGTTGGGGCACTAGGATCAGACATGGAACAGGCATTTGATTTGGGCCCCATGACAAAGGGTCATAACAGCTCTTGTGTCAAACAGCTCTTTTCAGATGAGGGTAATATCATAGGGGGTTTAACAGACGAGGAGTGGCAATCAGAGGACACCAGGTAGTTGTGGCATAAGTCATTCCATCCTAAAAGAGGATGGCTGGCAAAACAGAAGGTCTACACCACACTCAATATCCTTTAGGTATTTAAAAAAACCACTCAGTCATTACTAAACCCTCTTTAAAAAGAAAATATGGATCCACATGACTTCATTTCAATTATTCAAAAATCGAAGAATAAATAATCTTAATATTTTGCACATTTCTGGACAATAAGTGAAATTAATATGTACTCATATTTTATGAGGTCTGAGTAACATTATTCCCAAAAATGTATAGGGAACATCAAACAAAGAAATTTTCAAATTTTCTCACGAATATAAATACAATAGTCTCAAACAAGAACTTAGTGGCACAAACCCAAATGTGCTACATATAAACATGGCAATACAGCATTAACAACAGTGGTTAACGTGTGCAAGGCATGTTAAAGCATTCATTCTAGAAAGTAAAGGACTTAAAAAGCATAACACTCAGGCAGGTTGTGACCAAGTCATGAAGAAGGATGAGACTGGAATTTACATACTAGTGAAGAGTTCAGATTTTTAATAGCTCTATGCGTGCAAATATTAAATAAGGCTTAATCAGACAGATTTCTGCTTTGAGCCATCATATCATACCATCACCAGGTTTACTTTCCATGCATAAACAAGAAAATTGTAATAAAACTACAATAAAATAAATAAATCAAAAAAAGTGCTCGGATACCATTAACTTCTAAAAATTGTCTTTTATGTTCAGCATACTTTCCCTATGCCTCACTTAATATTTAACCTGGGTCAAAGGTAATTACAATTGTTATAAGATACTCAACAGTTGTATAAACGTACTTAATGATTTCAAATACATAAAAAATGTAGAAAAACTAATTTTAAAACCTATTATAAGAACACTTGTATGTATTGTGTGCTTGATAAGGTGTGTCTCATTCCAAGTATGATGCCATGTAATGATTAGTTTTATCCCCGTATGTACCATACATTTATATTGACTGTGGCCAGATGGGGACATCAAGTATTAGCAAACTGAGCAATATTTGTATATCTTAAAGAGTTTTTCTCAGTTCACTGATAAGAAATAGAAACCTAACGCAGGGTATATGATATGCATTTGGTATAAACTAGGCCAGAGGAAAAGTAATGCCTGGGGTAGAAAGTTTCACTGTGTCTTCAGTAGCCTGAGGGCCCTGATGCCTAAGACAGAAAAACTGAAGGAGATACAAGGGTACTAAAAAGTTTGCCCCACTTTGTATTTTCTTCAGAAAATGTTTTATTTATTTCTTATTTCACAAAATCAGCAATTCTTATTTTAAGCAATTTTCGTGTTCTTAATTATATCATTCCAAGTATCCAAAAAACTAGTGTTAGACAAATAAAACAAACACTGGTGGACCATACTTGGTATAAATGCTAACATTTCTTAAAAACAAACTTGAAGTTCTCATTTGGGTGTCTGCCTCATAGTATCAGTATACAAAATAGCACATAGCTGTAATATGAATTGTGTCCTTGTTAGGTTATATGTTTAGATAAGTTGCTTAATTAGTTTATCTATTAGATAAACTTTAATAACAATAATTTATTTTTATAATTTTAATACAAAATTTGTAAGAAAATTATATTATAAATTTAAAGTAATAAAATTTATAAATTTGTAATAATTTATTTTTTTTTTTTGCAGTTTATGGAAAGGGCTGTGTTTGAACCCACCACCTCTGGCACATGGGGCTGGCACCCTACTTCTTTGAGCCATAGGCACCACCCCAATTTATTTTTAATATATGTTATAAAGTTATAAAATAATGCACTGAAATGTGTGAGGTATACATAATCAACTTTAACACCATGTTGCATGTGGAGTATATATTAAAGATTTTCATCCTATTTCAATCTTTTACTGTCTTCTATCCAGTTTTCCCAGCGCCATTCATTGAGTAAGGATTCTTTTCCTAGGTGTATGTCACTGTCTGCTTAAGATCGGATGGCAATATGAGCATGATTTTCTATTTGGTTTCTTTGTCCTCATCCATTAGTCTATAACCCTGTTCCTGTGTCAGTACCATAATGTTTTGGTTATTATAGCCTTAGAGTATAGCTTATAGTTGGGTAAACTGATGCCTTTCAATTTATTTATTTATTTTTTTTGGTTCCATATGGGGTCTTTTCTGGTTCTGTTGGAGTATCTTATTATTTCTCTAATCTGTGAAAAATGATGTTGGTATTTTACTAGGGAGTAAATTTAATCTGTAAATCACTTTGGGAAGTATAACCATTTAAACAATTGTGATTCTGCTGATCCATGTGTACGTTGTGTTTTTCCATTTGGTTACATTCTCTGTGATTTCCTTCTTCAGTGTTAATTCTCTCTGTAGAGATCTTTAACCTCCTTGGTTAAATATATTCATAGGTATTTTTTTTTCTTTGTTGCTATTGTTAAAGATCTTGAGTCTTTAATTCTCATCTTGATTATTTTGGTATGTAGGCATGCCAATGATGTGTGCACATTGATTTTGTATTCTGAGACTCTGCTGAATTTATTTACCAATTCTAAGGGGAATCTTTGGGGTTTTCTAGATACAAGATCATGTCATCAATGAAGATCATTTGTCTGAGCTCCTCTTTTCAATTTTAGTATTTTTCCCTTGCCTAATTGCTCTGGCTTGAACTTGTATCACTATGTTGAATGGAAGTAGTGACAGCAGGTAACCTTGTATAGTTCCAGTCCTAAGTGGGAATTATCCAATTATTTTCCCATTCATTATGATATTGGCTACGGGTTTGTCTTATATGGCTTTTATAATTTTAAGACATTTTACCTATATCTACTTTATGAAGATTTCCTATCATCAAAGGGTTCTGAAATTTGTCTACTTCTTTTTCTAGGTCTATTGAAAGGATCGATCATATAGTCAACATTTTTGTTTTAATTTATGTGGTGAATCACATTTATAGATTTACACATGTTTTCAACACTTACAAAAATCAATCCATGATGGATAAAAGATTTAAATATAAGACATTAAACTATATTAATTCTAGGGAAAAAGTAGAAAAACTCTTTTAGACATTGGCCTAGGAAAATAATTTATGAAGAAAATTAAAAACATGCATGGCAACGCAAAAATAAACAAATGGGACTTGATCAAATTAAAAATGTTCTGCACAGCCACAGAAACAATGAAAAGAGTGAATAAACAACCCACAGAATGGGAGAAAATATTTGCATGCCAAAATCAAAAGAAGGGCTAATAACCAGAATCTCCAAAGAACTAAGATCAATCTTCAAGAAACAAAAACTCAGCGAATCTCATTACAGAGTGGGCAAAAGCTATGAATACAAACTTTTAGACAGATGATAGACTAATAACCAACAAACATATGAAAATATATGTCTCTAATCAGGGGAATAAATATCAAAACTACAATGAAACATAACCTAACTCTAGTGAGAATAGCTTCTATCAAAAACTTTTGAAACAACAAATGCTGACATGGATACGGAGAGATAGGAACACGTATACACTGTTGGTGGGACCGTAAACTAGCTCAACCTTAAAGGAAAGTAATACAGAGATTTCTTGAAAATCTAAAAGTAGACCTACCATCTGATCCAACAATCCCACTACTGGGGATCTGCCAAAAGCATTGTTTTCTTGATACCAGTGGGTACCTGCCATGAATTAGGGTTCTGAAGTAGACTGTTCAGTTAGAATCTCAGCTTCACCACACAGTCTCTTGGAGACCTTGACAAATTACTGAAACACTTACTGTCTCAGTTTCATCAGCTGTAAAGTGGGGGCTTACCACTACCCTCAGTGAGCCAGAGAACGATATCTCTTCAGAATGAATTCTATCAAAATAGCTTCTGATTCATTTTTATAAGTTTTAATTGTATTTCTGTGTGATCAACATTCTCACTGTGAGAATCTTTAAATTTAGGATTTTATCATACGGTTCATTAATTTCAGAACCTCCAACATGTTGGATTGTACTATATTCATCTATAATGTTATTTTGAATGATTTGATTTAAGATCTTCTATAACCCACAATATTGCCAATTGCATTATTAACAAATAATCAGCATACAAAATAATAGGTTATATAGTGAAAGAGAAGTACAGAGTTCCGTGACCATTCATGAGAAGTGGAAATAATAACAAAATTTGAAGACTCTTTATATATAAGGTACCTTTTCTTTTTATTTTTAAAAAGTTTTACTCAACCTCCATGGTATTATAAAGTCCTATATTCAAGCAGCATATTTCTTTTTCATATATCCCAATAAATAAGACAGGAGGGAACAGTTTCTAACTTATTTGTGGGGTCAGCACTGCCTTGAAACTAAAGCTAAATAATACATAAGATTGGAAAAGTACAAGGCCATTTAATTTATTAGTAAAATGTTGGAAAATATTCAACAAAATGTTACACACCAAATTCAGCATCCTATCAATGGAATGATATTCCATAACTAAGCATAATTTTTCCAAGGAATGTAAAGATGGCTCAACATACAAAAAAATCTGCAATACACTTTTATAAAATAAAGAAAAAAAAACTTGATTGTTTTGAATTGATACAGATAATGCATTTGACAAAATCCACATCTTTTCATGATGAAAAGACCAGTAGCAATAGAGGTGAACTTCACCAACTTGCCACGGACATTCATTAAAACCTTATAGCTAGGTGATGCCTGTGGCTCAAAGGAGTAGGGCATCAGCCCCATAGGCCAGAGGTGGCAGGTTCAAAACCTGGTCCTGGAAAAAAACAAACAAACAAAAAACACCTTACAGCTACCATCATATTCCATAGTGATATACTAAAGCTTTTTGCCTAAGAACAAGATAAAAGCAATAGTGTCTGCAATTTCTTCTTCTGTTCAACATTGTGCTAGAAGTACTAACCACAGCATTTATAAAAAAAAAAAAAAAAAAAAGCATTCTAATGGAATAAAACTATATTTTTATTTGCATATGACATGTACTTTTATATAGAAAATTCTAAACTATAGTATAAAATTCTGAAGAAAATATTTTAAACAAACCTGTTAATAACAAAATAAATACAATTGCAGGATACAAGTTAACATGCAAAAATTAGTTGTGTTTATATAACTAAAAACCCATCAGAAAAAGAAATTAAGACAACATTTCCACTTATAATAGCATAAAAATTTTAAGATACTTATGAAGAAATTTAAGCAAGGAGAGGCAAGACTTGTACACTGAAAACTACAAGGAATAGTTTTGAATTTTTTGCACCCATACAAGACAGTAAATTTAACAGATAAATGTGTGTGTTCTGTTTCTCCTTCCAGCCGATCCCCCATCTCTCTCCCTCCACTCAATGCCTTCCTATTCCCTGAGACAATGCAATATTGAAGTTAGAATAATTAATAACCTTACAGTAACCTCTAACAGTTAAAGGGGAAGGAAGAAGCTCATGCCTCTAACTACTTTAAGTAAAAAGTTAAAAATGGTTAAGTTTAGTAAAAGACATGTTGAAAGTTGAGATGAGCCCAAAGCTAGACCTCTTACACTCAGCTGGCCAAATTGTGAATGCAAAGGAAACATTCTTAAAAAAAAATTAAAAGTGCTATTCTAGTAAACATGTAACTGATAAAGTGGTACAGTCCTGTTGCTGATGTGGAAAATGTTTTAGTGGTCTTGAATAGAACATCAAACCAGCCATGAAATTCCCTTAAGCCAGAGCTTAATACAAAGCCACGTCCTAACTCTCTTCAGCTCTATGACGGCTGAGAGAGGTGAGGCAGCTGCAGAAGTCGGAAGCTCAGAGAGGTGGGTCCATGAGGTTAAAGGGAGGAAGTCTTCTCCATAACATGAAAGTACAAGGTGAAGCATCAAGGGCACATGGAGAAGCTGCAACAAGTTATCCAGAAGATCTAGCTAAGGTAATTGAGGAAGGTGGCTACAGCAAAGAATGTACTTAAGTATAAATGAAAATAGTCATCTATCAGAAGAAAGCGACATCTACAATTCATAGCTACAGAGAAGAAAGGAAGATTTTAAAGCTTCAAAAGACCAGCTGATTATGGCTAAATTGAATCCAATATCACTTACCATTCTAATAAACCTAAATCCTTGAGAATTAAGCTAAATCTGTTCTTTCTGTGTTATATTGATGAAACACCAAAGCCTGAATGGCGGGATATCTGTTTATTGCATGGTACTGAATATTTTAAGCCTATTGTTGATGCATACCCTTCAAAAAACTTTTTTTAAATTACACTATTCATTGACAATGCACCAAGTCACACAGAGCTCCGAAAGAGACGTCAAAGAGATTAATATTGTTTTTATGCCTGACAACAAACATCATGCCTGCAGCCTGTGAATTAAGAAGCAATTTTGATTTTCAAGTCATTATTCTCTATGGAATATATTTTCTAAGGCCACAGATAGTGATTCTTTTGGGGAATCTGAGAAAAGTAAATGGAAATCTTCTAGAAAGGATGCCATTCTAAATGCAGATAAGAACATTCACAGTTCACTGGAGGAAGTAAAATTTTGACATTAACAGGAGTTTGGAAGAAGTTGATTGCAGCCCTGCTAGATGACTTGAGCATTTCAGGATTTCAGTGGAGGAAGTTCCTACAGATGTCATGGAAGCATTAAAAGAACTAGAATTTGAAGTCAAACCTGCAAACGTGACAATAAGTTGCTTCTCCTGGATGAGCAAAGACAATAGAGACAGAATCTGACTCCCGGTGAAAATACCATGAACTATGTTGAAATGACAAGAGAGGGTTTGTAATACTCTACAGCAGCTAAGGAAACAGTAGGAAGTCTGAGAAGAACTGCCCAATTGTGAAGGAAGTTTTGACTGTGTGTAAAATGCTATCAAGCAACACTGCTTGCTAAAGAGAAATCTCTTCTGAAGGGAAAAGTCAATCGATGCGGCAAAGTTTATTGTGTTTTATATTAAAAAATAGCTTCAGCCATCCCAACCTTCAGCCGCTCCCACCTTGATTAGTCTGCAGCCGTTAACGTCAAAGCAAGACCAGCCACTGGCCGAAAGTTTACAGTTCACGGAAAGGTCAAATAAATTTTAGCATTTTTTATCAATTAAGGATTTTAATGAAATTATGTAGACTGGGTTTTGAAGACGTAATGATATTGCACACTTGGTAGAATCAGAATAGCATGAACATAATTTCAATATTCATGGCACACAAAATAATCAGTGGCTCACAGTATTGTGATGTTTGCTTTATTAAAATTGTCTGAGACTGAGTTAATAATATCTCTGAGATATCCCTGTATTGGATTATAATATAATAACAAACATATTGAAGTAAGAACAAATAAAGCACATATTAGAAAATAATGCACAAATATATATACAAATAAACATTTAAGAGTTTTTCAATTATATGTTAAACATCTTTTGTTTAGGACCTGAAAAATAATACAAGTGCTTTATTGATTAATTGATTTTCAATAAACAATCCTTTTATTTTTCTCTAGACAATATAAGAAATCAATATAGAAATAATATGACTAGCCTAACTCAATTATTAAAGTTCTCTGTAAGTTAATTGGGGGGGGGAATGCTATAACGAGGCTCCTTACGTATTAACTCTAATTCTAATAATCTGTCATTTATTTTGTCAATGTGTTATAGATGGATCTAATGAACAGGGATATTAAATCACAATAACTATCTTTGTTATACATGTGAATAATTGTGGTGTTAATGTGCATTAAAACAAGAGAAATGGCACGGTTCTTTTATTTTCTTAATGTTTTTACCAAATAAAAGAGTCCAATTAGAATGCTTGGACCAGAAAACCAGAAGGAAAGGTCAGTCTCTTTTGGGAAGCAGTGAATTTGTTTATAAAGCAGGAAGAATGAAGTAAGTTGAAGACTAACAATGCACAATTCACAGTGAGAAGACAGGAGACGGTGTCCTTGTTCCTTTTTCTTAAAAATAATTTGAACAGGCTCGGCACCTGTGGCTCAATCGGCTAAGGCACCAGCCACGTACACCTAAGGTGGCAGGTTCAAATCCCCAGCCCGGGCCCACCAAACAACAATGATGGCTGCAACCAAAAAATGGCCGGGCATTGTGGTGGGTACCTGTGGTCCCAGCTACTTGGGAGGCAGAGGCAGGAGACTCACTTGAGCCCAGGAGTTGGAGGTTGCTGTGAGCTGTGATGCCATGGCACTCTACCCAGGGGGACAGCTTAAGGCTCTGTCTCAAAAAAAAAAAAATAATTTGAACAAATATTGATCTAAGACAATGGATTGAATGACAGAACTCCATAATCCTTTCCAGAACCTAGATTTTTGTAACTTCAAAGCTCTGTGGTTGAAATATAAGAAAGGAAAGGCTGATTTGTCCAGAATAATTGCCAATTTATATTACGTTGTTCATAAGTGGTAGAGAAAACAGGTGGATCAATATTAGAAAAGAAACTCAACTTTAAGGTAAAAATTTCTCACTCGTGAACAGACAGAATAAGCTGTTGGAATGACCAAAAATTATTTGAATTCCGATTTGTGGAGGAGATCTACTTAAATCCCCCATTGTTCCCTGATAAAAAAAAACGAAAAGGATTGTAAAATTTTCTATTATAAAAAGCATGGTTTTTCCGGACATTATTGACTATATGGAATTCATTTTTCATCCCCAGCATATATACATAGTTTTTTCCCTTTATTTATTTATTTATTTATTTATGCTTCTTCCCCTTTTTGATTTGTAATATTTGCACTGATTCTGGTTGGGGAGGGGGTGGGGAAGGGGAGGGGAGAAGGGCGGATAGGCGGTGGGAGGATGACGGGAAAGATCACCTATATATCTGTCTAACAAGGGTACAAGTGAACTTTTCTAGAACTAGAATATAAATGTTTTAATACAATGATTAAGCAAATGACATGAAATTTATGTTAACCAGCTTGATGAAAGTGTTTCAAATTGTATATGAAACCAGCACAATGTACCCCATGTTTGCATTAATGTATACAGATATCAACTAATTTAAAAAAATTAACCTTACAGATTTTTAAATTCACAAAGCCTAAATCTCATATTCCAAAACAGGCTTGTCAAAATTTATTCTCACACTTTTATGTAATATGATCACATAAACTATTATATTGGTTTCATCATTAAGTCTCCCTCTGGAGGAAATTGTACTCTTTAACTCTTATTGTGCATTGTAAATAAACATATACATACACACACAGGTATTTACAGAACATATGTTAGCATAATTTTTTAGAATATATATTACATATAATATTTAATTTACACAAATATTAAATAAAATTAAAAAAGATAAAATCTTCCCCAGGCAAAACATATGTCCACAGATGGAAGGAAGATCATGTATAGAATAAATGATGTTTTTCTGTAATTTTATTATTTAATGCAGCATAAAGAAGAGGATAATTTTTTGTTCTGAATTTTGATTGCCTGATTATACTTATTTATTTGTAAAATAGTATCAGACTATATTATGCATATATAATAAAATCAAAATGTCCAATATGCTTCCTTGAAAGTTAAAAGCTTGTTAGTGGTGTAGATCTTTTTTTTTTTTTTTTTTTTAGTGGTGTAGATCTTATTTTGCATTGCAAACTAATGAAAGTATTTTTAAAATGTGTTGAAAGATTTTGTATTAATTAATTCATACACATTTTATTTCACTATTTTTGCATGTTGATATATTCCACTATTATTTTAAGTAGAGTAACTCATTAGCGTTAGTTTACAGGCTGCTGTAGGAATGACAAATAACTTTTAAGAGACAAGAAATGAATGTTTTCCATTTTTAATTTATTATCATTAGCTTTTGAAACAGTATACGGTCTTATTTTGGTTTAATTAAGTGATTTGATTTATTAAAAGCACTTCTTTTGAAGAATAGATTGCATAAAGTGATTACAAGTAATATGAAAGAAAAATAAAGTGATATTCCATCATGGGAAGTGCTGAGTGGTATGCCAATGCTTTGACATTATGAAAAGTTTGTTGTTTCAGATGGGGCCATGGAGGCCCAGACCATCACAGAGACACTAACTTTACTTCTCTGTTCCTTAGATACCATAAAGCATATGACTTCACCTATGGAAATAATAAACTTCATTATCCTAGTAGAAATGAATGTTCACAGTTGCAATAGTGGAATGAAATTACAAAGATATGTCCATGTTCAGAGTAAATTATGCATGACACCTTTTATGCTTAATTACCTACAGAGGTATTAAATCTCAGTGTGGTATCAAACATGTCAAGCCATCTTCTTTAATGCCTCATTTTCTATGTATTAATTTAATGGCATTCATGTTTTCCTCTTACTAATGCAAATTTGGATGTATTGGAACTTGTGTCTGAGATCATTATAAATCAAAGACATGCCTTTATATAATTTAAGGTATGAAAATAAATGAAGTGAATGCCTTTGGAAAAGCTGGCTATTCTGCTCATTTCCCCACTATTAAAATGACTGATAACATAAGACTCTACACTAGTTATGTAATTATCTTGGATCAGAAAATAGAAGAAGAAATTTTTATGCTACATTTTTTTATCATATGGCAAGTAGCTTATGCATTTCATTTTATTTTTTTTTATTAAGTCATAAAGTACCCTCACCTTTTGCACTGGGGAAAACTTGCTCAATGGGAAGAAAACAAGTTCTTCCACAAAGAACTTAACTATATTCACCAGGATCCAGACACAATCGAGAGAACAAACAGAATGGGAGAGAGAGAGTCTCTGAGGGTGCCTGTGAGCAATGCAAGCTGGTGATGTGTTGTCTATCGTGGAAAACTTTCCCGTGAACTTTTCCTTTCACTGTCTTGGAGGAAACATGAAGTCTTTCAATTGTTTTGTTCTCCTTCTTCTTACAACAATAAAAACCCACATTCAATTTGATAGCCCGGTTATTATAATAAGAAAATTCATTGCATTCTTAGTGAACTACCAGATTCAAAAGTCTATATTCTTTTAAGAGTAAGCATTTCCCTTAAAGTGTCTCCAAACTTTTTGGGGTTGTTTTCTTCTTTCATTACAAAGCCTGCCAGGACTTAAGAGATGAAACAACCAAAGAGAACTTCTTCTGAAGTAAAGTGCTGTGAAAAGCAGAGATGCTTGAAGTAGCTACTTGGGTTCCTTTGCAGTGTTAGAGGAATTAAATGCCACACTTCAAAAGAAAAAACAAAAAAGACGGGTAAGTGCAGTCATATTATATATGTCATGTGAAAAAATAAAATCTGAGAAACCCCATAAAAAAGCTGCTGAACTGGGAATGATGCAAAATTTTTATTGCATTTATACTCCCAATCTGTTATATTTTATGCAACTTCCCTTATCAAGATTACAGGATCTGAAATTACTTTGAAAGCCAAGTAAAAATTTATATTATTTTAATCTGCATGCTTTTAATGTAGTAAGAATTACATATAATCACAAAGAGTTAGTGTTTTCATTTAGAGTTGTTTATTTTATATGAAATGTTCTTTTCTAAATATGCTCCTGAGAAAGAATAAATAGATGTAGTTGAAATTTCTCAGTGTTTTGCTTTAGTGTGATAAAATATTGAATGTTACCTACAACACCTATGCTATAAATACTAATTATTTTATCCTGCTACTGAGGGCCTAATCACAGCCTTGTTTACTATTATTAATAGTATTACTATTTCTTTACTCTTTGTTTTTAATTTCAAAATACTAGGGTGTTAACATGTTTTGTTTGCATGCTTTTTTGTTTTTGTTTTTGTACAGGTTGAGTCAAAGTCACAAGTGTGCCCTCAACCCAGATAGTGTGCATGGTACCAAACATGTGTGAACTTACTCATCCCTCCTCTGCCCTCCCCCCAGCTTGATTTCCATTAAGCTGCCCTTCCATATGTGAATTTATGTGTTTGTTTCTCCATTCTTGTGATGTTTACTTACAAGAATGGCTTCAAGTTCCATCCATGTTACCACAAGAGATACTTGATTGCCATTTTTTATGGCTGAGTACTACTCCATAGTGTGTATAAACCACATTTTACTAATCCATTCATGTATTGGTGGGCACTTGGGTTGTTTCCAATCTTTCTGATTGTGAATTGTGCTGCTATAAACATTCAAGTGCAGAATCAGCACTGTTAAAATGGCTGTACTACCCCAGGTGATTTATAGAGGCTATCATTTTCCAGACTTCAAGCTATAGTACAAGGCTATATAGTAACCAAAAAATCACAGTAGTGGCACAAGAACAGAGCCATAGACCAATAGATCCAAACAGAGAATCCTGAAGTGAAATCATCCTCATATTCTCACCTGATTTTTGACAAAACAAATAAACATACCCTGGGGGAATAAAGCCCTTGTTCAGTATAATGCTGGGAAAATTGGATACCTGCAGGTAAAGACTGAAGAAGGATTCACACCACTCATCACTCACAAAATTAACCCACAGTGGACAGAGACTTCAACTTAAGAAAGACAACTATAAGGAGCATAGAAGAAAATGTTGGTTGGAAAGCTTCGTGAATATCAGCCTAGGAAATGAATTCATGTAGAAGACCCAGCAACAATCATAGCAACAACAAAAACGGGACCTGATCAAATGAAAAAGCTTCTGTGTAGCCAAGGACACAAGCCAAAGAGCTCAATCAAATCAGCAACAAACAAACATACAACTTCATTAAAAAGTGGGGAAAAGAAATGAACTGAAAGTTTTCAAATGACAATGTATTAAAGGCCACTAGATTCATGAAAAAATGTTCAACTTCTCTTATCCTTAGGGAAGTGCAAATCAAAATCACAGGGAGCCATCACATAACTCTATTGAGAATGGCTCATATTTGAAAGTCCTGAAATAGTAGATGCCGGTGAGGATGCCAGATGAAAGGAATACCTGTACACTGTTGGTGGGATTGCAAATTAGTACAACCTCTGTGCATAATTGTAGCAGGTATCTCAAAGAACTTAAAGCAGACCTACCATTTGATGGAGTAATCTTGCTGCTGGGTATATTACCAATGGACAGAAAGGTCATTTCTTGAAAAAGACACTCTCTATCTTTTTACACATTGAATTTGCTCATGAAATTGTTACAATAAGTCATTGTATTGTTATTAAAAATAATTTGACATTGTATTTAATCTTTCAACATAAACGTCTTAAATATGGGGACTACCAATAACATTTTTTATCCTAGATTTTGGGATGTGAGTCTGTTGCTTTGGGGTTTCACGAGAGACAGACAGCGTCACCACAGGTACAGTCTCGCATCTGGAATTATTATAGTGAAAGAGACAGAAGGTGGCCTTTATGTGAATAAGAAAGTTATAACTGGTACAGCAAGGACGTATGGGCCGTATGCACATAGGCAGGGTAATAGCAAGGATTGGAATTTTATAAGTGGATAGCAATTTCACAGAATATAAAGTAGCTCTTGTGTGATTATAATAAAGATTATAGGGAATGAACATAAGGGAAATGGAGTAGGAACTGTAAGAATAGAAACGTAGGTCGTGGACATGTTGAGAAGGTCATGAACACTTGGGAATTTGGATTCAGTATGGTAGGCAATGAGATACCATAAGATTTTGGAGTATGGAGCAAACACCTCAATATTCCTGTCTAGAAATTTTGACAGTGGTGTTTTAGAAGGAGTGAGTAGTGAGTCAGTTACCATAAAGTAAGTAATATTTTTGATAATCTGATCAATATTTGTGAAAGGGAAAAAGAGGGTAAGTGTAAGCAATGTTGATGACTTATTTTGACAGAGCTGGTCCTTGTATTAATATGAGAGTTAAAAAATAATTAAGCATGACTGCTGTCCTAGGACAGCTGGCAAACAAGACAACCTTAAATGTTACATATTTTGCATTTTATGTTGATAATGATTCAGCCATTATAATATATGGCCTGCATATTTATAGGCAAAGGGAAAGAAAAAAACCTGGAGTATCCTACAGGGAATTTTCATAGTTTTTGCCTGGAAAAAACACACATCACTCTCAACACAATTCCTTGGCCAGAAAGAATCAACGAGCTTCACCTAGTTACAGTAGGGCTGGGAAGTTCCCTTGTGCATAGGACGAAAAGGAAAACCAGGTATGGATGATCATATGTACTTGACTACAGTAACCAATGAGTTTTCATGAATAGAGAAAAAAGGCCTACTGAAATACACACATTACAGTATTTAAGTAAAAAAATATTTGGAAAGGAGGTCAAAAGCTCTTGATGAAGGATACAAAGAAAGCAATATGAGAACACAAATTCAACTTTCTGTAGTTTTCTTTAATATCACACTTTTTGTCATACTTTGTTCTTATTTTCCCAAGTAATGCTTCTTTTTCCTGTCCATTACGTTCCTATAAACACTTTAATTATTTCCTTACTGTAAACTGCATGATATAGAGCACGAAAGGAAAACATTTATAGAAATATATAAAAATGATTTATAGGAAATGAGTGATAACTGATTTTAATAATTTTTCAGTCACTGAATCTTGGGATCAGATGGTACTAGCATGGATCTCAAGTTTTATTCTAGGGAATCTGTTTTCCTTAGAGGACATATTTGTTTTATATTTGTACAGAAAGTCTTCTCTTTTGTCTGGACATATTTTGCATATTTATGGTGAAATTTTTGTAATGTATTTGGCAGGAGGTTAAACTGTAGCCGAAGGCCGGGCATGGTGGCTCACATCTATGATCCTGGCACTTGGGAGAGGCTGAGTCAGGTGGATTGCCTGAGCTCACTTGTTCAAGATCAGCCTGAGGAAGTGTGAGACCCCCCTCTAAAAATTGCTGGTAATTCTAGCAGGTGCCTGTAGTCCTGGCTACTTGGGAGGCTGAGACTAGGAGTCCTATGAGCCTAAGAGTTTGAGGTTGCTGTGAGCTGTGATGTGATAGCACTCTACAGAGGGCAACAATTGATACTCTGTTTCCAAAAAAATTTTAAAACCTCAAAATAAACGATAGCCTATATTCAGTATCAATCATTTGGATTCAAGACATATAAAAAAATAAAGATCTCTCTATCATCTATCTATTACTTATCTATAGCTATCTATATGACCCATGTATCATCTAGTTATTTATTAATTAGCCAGTTGGAGTGAGTTACTCCTGCTTACTTTACCATCATAACTGGAAGTGCATTTGCCTTTTCTTTTTTGTTTTTGAGGCAGAGTCAACATACCCAGCTCAGCCTCCCAAAATGCTAAGATTACAGGTGTCAGCCACCATGCCCGGCCATTTGCCTTTTTTATGTTCTTACGTTGAGAGCATTTTCACATATCATTAAAGGTAGTAGAATATTTTTTTAAATTATATATCAATTGTTTGAATAAACCTTAATTCTTTACTTATTACTTTGTTTTAAATATTTAGCTTTTATAAAATTATTCTAATTTACATTATAATTCAAATTATCTTTTTGTTTCTGTATGGCTAGTGATTAGATATGTAAAATGCCTACAAGATGAAATTTCTACTTAATGATTTCTGCTCTCACAGGATTTATTACCAAGTTTCATTCTAGAATTGTACAACATCACTAATCTCTGATCATCTTTTCTAATATTGTTTAATTTCAAGTTCTTTAACATTTTAAAATCTTAACTATTTTTATTTTATTTAATGATAATATTTCAAAATTTTACATACTTTTCATTGACTTTATTTCTCTTAGAATCTGGCTTTTCTTATCTATAGACTAACTTTTTGTAGTTAGGTTTTTTAACATCATAGTTTTAGTCACACAATTCCTATTATTTTCCCCCATAATGCTTCTTTTTAATGGTCTTAATGCTATGTTTGGATGTTCAGAAGAAGAGTTTTTTACACATGTATGCAAGTAAAAATGGGTTTTGCTGTACAACTTTGAAACCATTTTCCAAATTTATATGCATTTCATATTCTTTCTGATATTTTGTCTAAAAGGCAATACTATTGTGATCTCAAACTTATTCAGTGTTTCCTTTATTATTAGATGTGGAATTTAGAGAAATTACTTATATATACTTTAATTTCATAAACAAAGCAGATGTCCTAATTTTATTTCTATATGAACTATATTAAAAGAATATATACACATGCACACATATAAAATCCTTAGCACAGTACCTAACAGAAAGTGAATGCTATACGTATTATTACCATTGATATAATTTATGTTTTCTCTATTGTATTTATGCTCAAAAAATCCTTTTTTTGGTTCAGATAACTACTAAATAAAGACAAGATAATTTCCACATTGATATCTTACTTTAAAATATTGACAGATTTTATGAATTTCCAGGCTTATTATCCTTTGCAAATAAATCAATAATACATGATTGGTGTCATAATTTCAACTATAATAGAACTGGCAGCACTTTTGGGTAAGTTTCCTATGATCTTCTTTTCTAATATTTGTAAAACAGATAAAGTAAGACTAATAAATGTGATTTTGTTAGTGCAACTGTGACCTATTTAGAGACCTGAATAATACTTTAATATATTATGTAAAAGAAAGATTTGATGTTCAACTAGTCTGACACAGAAATGTAATTTTTCAGAGCAATACTCTTATAATAATAAATTTACACCCATTTATGGAAGGAAAATATGTCATTATGTAACCATTTGTATTTTTAAGAATACTGAAAATAAAATGCAGAAATAAAATGAGATATAGACACGTAGGAAATTTGACAGTTTCAAGATTAAGAGAGAATAACTAGAAAATTATTGAGATCTACAACACATATCCACATAATCAAAGAAAAACAGGGCAAAAGAAGGTATACAGAATAAATATTGTAGGTCCTTTATACAGTATATAAAAATTAGATAAATAAAAATCAATTTTTAATGACTATATCAAAAATAATCTTTTCAGCAGTTAAAGCTTTATTTTTTATTTTTTCCTGTGTATGTTTCAGTCCTACATTTTCAACTGCTTTATAATTAATAGTGACAGATTTTGCTGTCTTTACCTCTCTTCTCTATTTCTACCTTGACATAATTATAGAAATTTCAGCTGGCAACATGGCAATTTTGTAGCTAGACTTGCTTATGTGACAAGACAGTGAAAGAGAAATGTCATCTGGCCGTTGGAATCAACGTCCTTAAAATATAGGTGGCATTCATTCTCTTTCTCTCTATTGCTTTTCTTCTTTCTACATTCTGAGGTCTGAAACAGAGGTTACCACCTTGAACTTGGTGATTTAGGTCACACGCTAAGGATGTGTAAAACAGATAAAGTAAGTACTCTTATCACATGATAAGGATACTTTTAAGTAATCTGGAAGAGGCCTGTTTCCCAAAGAACTCTGAGAAACCTGGGACTAATATTACCCTTGGATTACATACATCAAGACACACACAAAAGAGAAAAATCTTTTCTCTAAAGCTACGGTTATTTTAGTTTACTGTCACAACAAACTCTAAATTAGTTAATGCTTATTTTTCTTTCATAATTTGATTAAGCCTTATGACACAGACAAGCTAACTTGAATATTTTATATCGTTCCTTGCATATCTCAGCCTTTTTTGTAGCAGGTTTGGGCTACGTACCTAAGTCACCAATGGTCTCGACATTGAAGTAACGTGATGTGTATGTGTCATCTCCCTCCCCTTTCTGCTGACGCTTGGCCTTTATGGGAAAAATGATCCAGACAGCCCACTTATAAATCAAGGAAGGGCAAAAAAATTATATCATATATTCTGAGAGTGAAATATATATTTCTATTCATTTAAACAACTGTGATGGGGTGTTGGCAAGGATGACTCTTGGGATGATTGCTTGAAATATGTTTTCTTTGTTTTCTAATTATTTTCAGGTCTATATCTTAAGTTTTTCATGTGAGAAATTACTGAAGGGAGGCCAAAAATTATTCAGACCTTTTAATACTTTCAACAAAGTGCTCTAACTCTACAGAAAATGTAGACATGTATTGCAACCGGCGGGCAAGACAGTAATAAGAAGGAATCCGTCATGTGGATTGTTTTACTGAGACCAGTCACTATAGGATGTGACACTATGAGCTAAAAGACTTAGAGAAAAAGAGAAAGGAAGGGAGGAAAGGGGAGAATACAAAGAAAGAAAGAAAAATATGTATTATTTCATTAGCAGTAAGTTTTACTAATATCAATATTTTTTTCTTTTTTTCTTTTTTTGAAGTTTTTGGCCAGGGCAAGGTTTGAACCCACCTCCTCCAGTATATGGGGCCTGAGTCCTACTCCTTTGAGCCACAGGAACTTCCCTAATATCAATATTTTTGATATTCTATAGAAAAAATAATAGAATAATAGAAAGAAAGAATAATACAAATATAGAAAAATATGTATTATTTCATTAACGGTAAATTTTACTAATATCAATAATTTGATAATTTGGAATAAAATCAATTTAAATATCCATATTCTGCTAGATATATTGATATTTTTTAATGAATTGGATTCCATGTGAGGTGGAGTAAAATATGAAAGATCATTCATCTCTGTTACTTTACAGCCTTAGCTATTTTATTCTTCTGTTCATTTGACTCCTTGAAAACACAGCTCATGTCTCATGATGGAAAAGATGTAAGGTGACTTTCTAAAGTGACCAGTGTACTGCACGGGTACCAAAATGTAACTATTGCAATTTTAAAATAACCAAACTTTAGTGTTGCTTCCCACAGAAAGTACTGAACACACAGCATATGCTCCACTTTTATAGAAATAAAAGCAAGGAATCAAATTTAATCGAAGCTAAAAAGTGCACTTGTAATAATACATTCAACACTCTTGGCTTTCTGTAAGGCTGGACTTTAACTAGTGTGTGAGAGAGAAAGTGACAGCAACAACTGCACTGGATTAAAAATTCCTGGACAGAAATGAGAGTTCCTTAGTAATATGTAAAATATCTTTATTACCCAGGATGATGTTTGTTTGGGAGGAAGGAAGGAATGGAAGGAGGGAAGAAAGGAAACAAGGAAGGAAGGAAAGAAGGAAGGAGAAATGAAAATAAACTGCTTTTTACATTTATAATCTCCCTAATGGATACGTAGGCATAGATAAAAATAAGGAGATAGATATAAACATAGATATAGAGCACTGATTCTTACCTGGAAACAGTCGTGGCCAACAGTGGACATCTGGTATCATCTGGGATAATTTTGCCTGTTACCATCTGGGGAACTGGTGCTATTGGCATCTGGTGATAGAAGCCAGGTATGCAATTAGCCACGTTACAGTGTAAGGGAAACGTCCCACCCTGTTGTGTTTCCAAAATCAATAGTTCCAAGGTTATGAAAAGGGCTAAAGCATCTGTTAGATGTATACGTATAAGAACTTTATCTTAATGATAATTAGGCAGGTAAATAAATTGCAATCCACAAGTTTTCTGAACCGTTACTTTTGTCTCATAACCTGACTATTCATACAAAACTTTGTTTATGCAACCCAGACCTTAGTAATCTATTTCTAGTACTTATGATAGCAAAGGAATATTTACCTTCACACAATAACAATACAGTAGAACCTCCATAGTTGACCACGTCCCTAACATTGAACACCTCCTTAAATTGAGCTGATTTTCATAGACGGGACATGCATGTATTAGTACATTAGGTCTGGTTCCTTATGTGGACCAGTTTCTTACAGTCCATGGCTGGCCAACTTACTAAGGTTCTACTGTATTTGTGAAAAATTAATGTATTTAATACATATTAATCATTAAGTCATCTCAAAATAAGATTTCAGTCTAAAACAAGAGAACCAGTGTACAGGTAGTTAAAACATCTTTTTTCTCATTCATTTCTTTTAGTTTTTTTTTTTCTCATTGATGACAAAGCAAATTGCCTTAATTTTCAGTCTAAATTCTGATTATATAAGTCAATTTATCATGGCTTTGCAGAGTTCTTAAATAGAAGGTGATTAGAAAAATAGGAAATTTGTTATGCTCTTTGTCATTATATTTAGTATAATATTGTACAGGCAGAATTATCCCATAATTAATTTTTTTTTTAATTTATAATTTTTTTTTTTTTTTTTGAGACGGAGCCTCAAGCTATCCCCCTGGGTAGAGTGCCATGGCATCATAGCTCATAGCAACCTCCAACTCCTGGGCTCAAGCGAGTCTCCTGCCTCCGCCTCCCAAGTAGCTGGGACCACAG